>CAKNXH010063792.1:7335-24312 GCA_932178445.1 Andricus quercusramuli
GGTAGAGAACGAAGCATGGCTGTTTAGTACACAAGAGGTTAGGGAGAGGCTGAAGGAGGTAGTGAAGAAAGTATGGAGGGGCGAGGGATTCCCAGGAGGGTGGAGAGAAGGGCTAATAGTGCCACTGTATAAGAAAGGGGATAGAGATAGGCAGGAAAATTATAGAGGGATTACGCTAATGAATACGGCGTATAAGGTATACGCGATGGTGGTGGCAGAGAGACTGCGGAAGGATGTCGAGGGGAAAGGAATATTGCCGGAGACGCAGGCTGGATTTAGGGGGGGTAGGAGTACTATCGACAATATCTACGTGATGCAGCACGTGGTGGATAGAGAATTAGCGAAGAAGGGAAGAGAGTGTACGCGTTTTTTGTGGATCTCAAATCCGCGTTTCCATCGGTGGATAGGGGGAGGTTGTGGGAGGCAATGGAGGATAGGGGAGTAGAGAGAGGCCTAATTGAAAGGGTAAGGGAGATATATGAAGAGACCAAAGACAAGGTAAGAGGAGGGGAGGGAATTTCCGAGGGATTCTGGATGGATAGGGGTCTAAGGCAAGGGTGTCCACTTAGCCCAACGCTTTTTGTGATTTTAATTGCGGCTATGGAAAGTAAGCTGGAGGCCGGGATGGTAGGAGGAGTTAGGATAGGAGGGGTTCGAATTTGGTCACTAGCGTATGCAGATGACGTAGTGTTGCTGGCAACCAGCGAGGAGGCCTTAAAGGAGATGATGAAGAGGTTGAGAAGATACCTGGATGAAAAGGGGTTAGAGCTGAATGCGGAAAAGTCCAAGGTTATGGTGTTCAGAAAAGGAGGGGGAAGGGATAAGGGAAGGGAGTGGAAGTGGAACGGAAAGGAGGTACAGGAGGTGAAAGAGTGAGAGAGTGAGGAGGGCAAATGTGGTGATGAGGCAGGTGTGGGGGTTTGGAATGAAGTTATTCGCAGAGGACTTTGGAAGGAGAATGAAATTGTTTGATTCACTAGTGATGAGTGTGCTATTGTATGGGGTAGAGGTGTGGGGGTGGAAGGAAAGTGAAGAGGTAAATAGAACGCAGGAGAGGTATGTAAAGTGGACCCTGGGGTTGGCAAGGAACACGCCTAATTATATTGTCAGGAGGGAGACGGGGAGAACGAGTGTAGGAATTCTAGCAGGGAGCCGGGCGTGTAAATATGAGAAGAAATTTTTGGAAGAGGAGGGAAGTAGGCTGGTTAGGGAGTGTTAGTGGGAGAAGGAGAACAGGGGAGGGGGTGGGAAGATGGAGGTGGAGAGGGAACGGTATTTTAGAATGAATGGATTGCAGATGGATGAACTGAGAAGGATGCACGAGGAAGGAAGGAAGGTTTATGAATTGGTTAAGCAAAACAGCATGGAGAGAGAGAAGACAGAAGGGGAAGAGAGAATGAGAGAGTCAAGATTTAACGGGAACTATGTGTGGATTATGCCAAGGGCAAGAGCACAATATTTGTGTGTGAAAGGAGAGAAAGGAAGTCAGGAACTTATAGCGAGGATGAGGCGTAGGTGTAAGGAGTGTTTAAATAGGTTTTGGCTCTCTCGAGAGAAGAGGATGTGTGAACTGTGCGGAAAGGGGGATGCAAGAGTGGAGCACTGGCTGGAGGAGTGCGGGGAGGTGGAAAGAAGTGAGATAAGCATGGAGGCATTGTTGCATGAAAAGGGGGAAAAAAGGGCAGTAGCATGGGTGAAGGGAGTGGTGGGTAAGACGGAGATGAAGAGAAGGAAGGAGGAAGAGGAGTGGAGAAGGAAAGATTGTAAATAGGAGAGAAAGTAGATATAAGTAAGATGTAAATATTGTAAATACTAGATAAGTAATAGGTATTAGCTGCGAAAACAGAGGTTGGCAAGCGAGGCAATGCGAAAAAGTAGGGACATGCGAGCGAGGCGAGGCGAAGCCACGAAGGCAAGGCGATACGAGCGTGCGGCTTAGAGATAAGGAATGGATGGATGTTAGTTTTTAAGGGTTAGTTTTAAGGAAAATCTGTAAAAAATGGATGTGTAAGCAAGTCAATTTTTTAAGGCCAGCAGGCTGAAAAATAAACGTTTATCTTCTTCTATTACCCAGGATCGTCCCCCCTTTCCCTTTCTCCTTTAGCTTCTCCTCTAAGTCTGCCAGCAGCATGTTGAAAAGCAGCGGACTCAACGGGCACCCTTACCTAAGACCTCTTCCTGTCCACAAAACCTCCCCTTTTTTCCCCATATCTTTACTCTAATCCTGGTTTCATTGAAAATTTCCTTTATCATCTTCACTAACCCTTCCTCTATTCCCTTCTCTTTCATTGCCTGCCATAGAACTTTTCTATTCACTGAGTCAAAAGCTGCTTTAAAATCTACGAACTAGGCTACTAATTTCCCTTTTTTTCTCCCTAAGTTTCTTTTAACCAAGTAGTAGAGTACGTAAATGTTATCTATTGTTCCCATCCCTTTTCTAAATCCCGTCTGATTGTGTGGGATACTTTGTTTCTCTTCTATCTGATTCTCCAACCTTTTTCTTAGAATTTCCGCGTATATTTTATAACCCACTGGCATGAGGGTGATCCCTCTGTGCTCTTCTATCTTCTTACCTCCCCTTTCTTGACAAGCGGTACCACCAGCCCTGTCATCCACTCTTCCGGCCACCCTTCTCCTTTCCAGACTTTGTTGCAAATCTTCCACATCCCTTCCCTAATTCCTTCTCCTCCATACATTATCGCTTCGTTCTCCATACCATCCTCTCCTGTAGCCTTGTTTCTTTATAGTCCATCTATCGCCTTATTCACTTCTTCTCTTGTTATTTCATTGGCTTGATCTCTTTCTCCCTGGACTGTCTTTTTATTTTCCCCTTCGATCCTATTTTGTTCTCCCCCTAGCAGACCCTTAAAATAATCCGTCCAGTCATCCATTTCTATTTCTTCATTCACGCCCCTCCTTCCTCCTCTTTCCCTGTTTATCACATCCCAAACCCTACCTTCTTTGATTGCTTTTTCTACTTCTTCCTTGTATTTCTCCTTTCTTTTTTGCTTTTTCCCTTCCAGCATCCTCTCATGTTCTCTTTTCCTCCTGTTGTACTCCGGCTTCTCTATTTCTCCTTTCCTCCATTTTCTTACAGACTCTTTCATTCTCTCCTTACTCTCATTCCCCACAATCATACTGCATATCATATTCCTCATTCTTTCTTCCGCCAGGATGTAGTCTATTACTGTTTCTCCCTTACCTATAAATGTGATCTCTCCCTTCTCATCTCCTTTCATATTGTCATTACATATGAACCATAGTGTTTCTCCTATTACTTCTAGTAACCTCCTCCCCTCCCTGTCTATCTCCCTATGTTTGGAGCTCCTTATGTAGGCCTCCTCTTCTTCATCCCGAATCGCTCCCCCTTGCTCGCCAGTCCAAGCATTTAAGTCACCTCCTATCAAAACCAACTTTTCCTTCTTTTCCTCTATCCACCTCCTTATTACTCTCCAACCTTCCTCTTCCCCTCTTCTTCTATATACACAAACCACCGCTATTTTGACTTTTCAAATTATAATCCTTCTTACCATTGTTCCATCCTTTCCCTCCCTGTCCTCCTCTGTTCTCCATTTTACTGCCAGTTCTTTTCTCACCCCTGAGACCATGCCGCCCATCCCTCTACCTTTAACGTGTTCCTTTCTTGCTTCTTGCATTGTCCACACATACCCTTTAGGTAAAATCCTTTTCATCTTCTTCCAATCCTTCTCATCTGCCCAGGTTTCACTCATCATAATCACATCCCATTTTTCTAACTCCCACCGAAAACCTTCATTCTTGTTCTTCAAGCCTGCTGACACATTCCAGAAAGCTATTTTTACGTTTTTCCCATCCCTTCCCTCGCCTATCCTCCTTACTTTTCTTCCGCCTTGCTTTTTGGAAACCCCTCTGTTTGATCGCTAACCTCTTTTGCATCTTCCTTTTTTCTACCTTTCTCAACTCTTTTTCCCTTCTCCCTTATTTCTTCTGATTCCTCGTCCCAGAACCGTTCCTCCCCATTTATCCATAATCTGTCTCTCCCTATCGATACCATGTGCCCCTTTTTCCTCTTTATCCATGCCCTCTGGTCTATTTGCCATCTCCTTTTCCTCTCCCTCCATGTCAGATCCTCTCCAATTCTTTCCCTTCTTTCTTTCAATAATTTTTTGTTCTCCATAATTTTCTTTTTCTCCTCCTCACTCCCTACTTTTACTATAAACATTCCTTCTTTTCCTTCATTTGTCCCTCCTATTCGCTCAACGCCTTCTACGCTTACCTGAACTCCAATATCTCTCAGCAGATTTATGATTTCCACCTCCCCTGTTTCACTCTCCATTGTCAATCACTTAACTATTATGTTATTTTTTCTCTTTGCCCTTTCTTCCCCTTCCAATCTTCTTTCAATCTCACTCAGTCTCTTCTTCAATCTTTCATTCTCATTTTGTACGTTATCACTCCCTTCTACTTTTCCCGCACTCTCTGTTTCCTTCCCCATATGCTCATTCCTAATTTCTAATTTGCTTACCCGT
Source organism: Andricus quercusramuli (assembly GCA_932178445.1). Taxonomy (NCBI): domain Eukaryota; kingdom Metazoa; phylum Arthropoda; class Insecta; order Hymenoptera; family Cynipidae; genus Andricus; species Andricus quercusramuli. The sequence goes on from CAKNXH010063792.1 coordinate 11,844, forward strand.
TCTTCCAGCTGTTTCATCTCCCAATTTGTCTGTTCGTCAATCTCTCTCTGTCTATTCTTAATGCTCTCTAGTTTACCCCATACCTTGCCTTTCTCCTCTTTCCAGAGTTTATCCCACTATTCCCACTTTTCTCACTTCCCCCTAACTTCTTTCCCCTGCCTATTCATATCATCCAGACTCTTCCTTGTTTCCTCTCTAAATCCTTTTATGAGGGCTTCCAGCTTCTCAAACACCCCCCCCCCCTCCCGCCTATCTCTGTCTGGTGTTTTTCTTTTAATCTTAACTTTTTTGTTATCCTTGTCCATTTCAGAATCATCTTCCCCTTCCTCTCCTTTTCTTTTATCTTCCCCTTAACTGCTGGTCGCGCTTACCTTTTTTTGCCATTCATCCAGACCCCTATTTGAGCCTACGGTACCTAGCCTGTTGAGGCGCTGTAAATTTGAAGGTCTCCCACGTTTCTGGCTCGTGCCTGATCATCTTCTCTCTGTCGATCCGACCCTGGTCGGTGTCTCGAAGGTCTCCTCCTCGCTACTGTCAATTTCTCTCTTCTCCCCACTAACCGCGCTACCAAGATCGTCAGCCCTTGGTTCATCCATTTTCCTGCCCTCTGTCGCCCGTTTGTGGACTTCGTATGGTCGGCATTCCTACCTTACCAAGTAGTCTTCGACGTTTCCCGCTCTTAGCTTGCCTACCTCTTGCCCCCCCTCCCCTGCCCGACAACTATTTTTCTACTCCAAACCTCAGAAAAATTTGCACGCTCCAATTTTCCTTTCTCATAACTTACTTTCACCCTTTACACACTTGCCTTCACTCACCCTTCTTCCTTTACATCTGAACTCCGCACTCACTGCCCTTTCTGCATACACACACGCTGATTCCCTTCACCAAAGCCAAAAAACGCAACACTTGAAACTGAAGAGTTCTCTCACGATAGGTACCGAAAACGGAAGCCTCTGAATCTGTTTATGAAAAATTGTGTACATTATTAATAATTATTATTGTAAATTTTTAAAGTATCATAGAAAAAAAGTTATTTGAAAAAAATTCTTTATTGATTCCGTAAGCAAATTAAGCCTATTGTTACGTCTTAATCAACATAACTTACCTTATATTTTATTAAATAAAGATGGTTCCTCGTTTTAGATTTTAATGTAAATTAAAAAACTGGGATGAGGATAACTACGGTCTACAGAAACAAATTAATAAGATTTGAATATAAATTAATTAAGGTTTATTAGAACAATAGTAATTTTACTGAGATGAAATACAAAAGGTTGATTTGAGATTAATGCAGCTGGAGTACTCTTGTTTTGGCTTGCCTCTTCTCGTTTAGTTTTAGTCCACCTTAAACAGGGATGACTAATTAAGTAAACGATAGAGTAAGAGAAAGGAAAACGAGAAAGCGAGATAATTTACTACTTACTTATGTGTGGTTGATGTGTTGTACCCTCTGGCCGGAGCTCTTTGTGGGACCCGTAGGGGGTTAGTATACAAGAATGGAGGCTGCGCTGACCAGGTCAGTGGATCTGGGCCTCCCTCGCTTCTTTGTTACAGGTGGTTTATTGTGTCTCGATGTGACGCTCCCGCACAGAAGTTAGATTTGAAGAAGATTTTGACGGGCCGAGTATTTGGGACCGGAGTTTTAGGGTTTCTACGAATTTGATTGTAGTACTGGGTGTGGTTCTTTAATGGTGGAGAGTCTAAACTAGGTAGACTGGTTGAACTTCCTAAAAACTGTGCAGACTCGTTAAAGTCCCTAAACTGACTTCCTGCTTCCAAATCTGCTGTATTTATTCATGAGATCCCTCCTAAGATTCCCGTAGGGGTGAGTGGTATTAGAAGTAGGGATTCATCATGGTTCCAATCATCGTTGATAATTAATTGTGTAAATGAGTGGTAGGGATTTAATTATCCAATGGGCATCGAGATTTGTATGTATGCCCATATACGGAAAGTGTCGCAGTAGCTAGGATTCCTAGTCCAAAGGGTTAATTGATAGGATAGCCAATCAGTGATGAGGAATCGTAATGTGCCCAAATATGGAGAATGGGGCAGTTATCAAATATATGGTACCCCTTCCTAGGTGACAAAGGCTGAGATATTCTATTATGTAGAGGGGCATAAGGTTTGCGTGTCTTCTTTGTCAGAGGTTCACCCTCCTACAACTGTCACCTTGATTGAGATATTTATTGCTTTTGTATCGAAGATGCTGGTGTCCCTTGCATAGGCATAAGTAGGTCAAGATGCTTAAATCATGTAGATGAGTAGTATAGGTACCAGCATTTCGTAAACGTATGGGGTTGAGAATCTGGTCTGTTCATAAGGTTGGCTTGCTGATTAATTTATAGCTCTTCAATTAATGTGTGTTTTATGGCTATGTTAGTTCTGCAAATTTATGTAGCCCGCTCATTTTAGTTTAATGTACTGTATATGTGCTGTAGGTACCAGCATTTGAAGGTGTATAGGATTTGAAGATGTGGCTAGTTCTCATGGTTACTTCGCTGATTAATTTATGGTCCTTTGATTATTATGTGCCCATTTCTTGTGTTGAATAGGCGAGATTTTTATGTGCATCGCTTATTTTCGTTTACTGTGCTATGTAAGTGCTATAGGTACCAGCATTTTGTAAGCATATGGGAAACAAAATGCAGCTAGCTTTTCTGGTTGCCTTGTTGATTAATTTATGTGTTTTTGATTAGCGTGTGCCTGTTTGTTGTGCGAAAAATTGATGCGTACAACTCATCTTGGTCCATTGCTTTGTTCGTTACAAATCCATTCTTCACGAATGATTTTAACAATGTCGGGTTTGTATATAATATGATTTTGACAATAATAATTGGATATTGGATATGATATTTCAGCTTGTTGTTTTATTAGTTAATATAAATGTTATGTAGTTATAATCAATTGAATATAAATGTTATATGGTCATAAACTATTGAATATGAATGTTATGTAATAATAATATATTGTTTTTAATTATATATTATTATTATAAAAGTCGCGGGACGTGACACTATTCTTAAAAAAATAGCCAAACTCTATATTTATTTATCGAAATTGTTTAAATAATGATTCATTCTTTGAAATTTGCAGGCATAATAGCAAAAAGTCACTGAAAAGATATTCTTACTTAATGCTTTAAGAAATGGAGCCTATTCGTTAAAAAATAGACAAACTCTCAGTTTTTGAATTGAAATTGTTTAAATAATTGAAAATTATCATTGATTCATTAAACAAATTGAGCCTATTCTTTAAAAAAATAGCCAAACTCTTTATTTGTTTATCGAAATTGTTTAAATAATGATTCATTCATTGAAATTTGCAGAGCATTATAGCATTAAGTCACTGAGAAGATATTCTTACTTAATTCTATAAAAAATGGAGCCTATTCGTTAAAAAATAGCCAAACTCTCAGTTTTTGAATTAAAATTGTTTAAATAATTGAAAATTAATGTAAATTTAGAAAGCAATATAGATAACAGTCATCGGAAAGATATTCTTAGTTGAATTCGTAAACAAATTTAGCCTATTTGTTGAAAAACAGCCAAACTCTGAATATGTTTATGTAAATTTCTAAAATAGTTAACAATTATTGTAAATTTGCAATGAAACATAGGAACCCTGGCGAAAGTATCGGATAGGAATTCCTTCCGAACCAATCCGAAATCATCCGAATCATTCCGGAATCTGTATCCGAACCAATCCGAGTTAATTCGAACCAATCCGAATTTCTTTTTTTTTACATTTCGTTCGATCCAAATCGGCCAAAAATTAATCCGACTCAATCCGATTCAACCCGAACTTCCAATCCGAATGAATCCGAACCAAATTTTCAATCCGAATGAATCCGAACTCGGATTGACCAAAAACGATTTTCAATCCGAATGAATCAGAGTTCGGATTGAATCGGATTGAGTCGGATTAATTTTTGGCCGATTTGGATCGAACGAAATGTAAAAAAAGAAATTCGGATTGGTTCGAATTAACTCGGATTGGTTCGGATACAGATTCCGGAATGATTCGGATGATTTCGGATTGGTTCGGAAGGAATTCCTATCCGATACTTTCGCCAGGGAAACACTTATTTTAATATATTCTTTTTGGTTCTGTAAAAAAATTGAGCCAATTCGTTAAAAATAATGACATTACCTGAACTAATTGATCCTATTTGTTGAAAAATGACCAGGTTCTTAATTTGTTTATGAAAATTGTTAAATAATTAATAAATCTTGAAAATTTGGAAATCATAATACAAAAAAGTTATTGGAAAGATATTCTTAGCCAATTCTGTAAGAAAATTGAGCATATTTGTTAAAAAATAGGCGAACTTTAAATTTCTGTATGGAAATTGTTCAAATTCTTGTAAATTTACAATGCAACATAGAAAAGAGTCATCGGAAAGACATTCTTAGTTGATTCCGTAAACAAAATGAGCTTATTCGTTTATGGAAACTGTTTAAATAATTAATCGTTCTTGTGAATTTAAATAAGCAACATAGAAAATAGTCATCAGGAAGACTTTTCTTATCAGCATAGAAAAAAGTAATCTGAAAGATAGCACCTTTCGAATTTACGAGTTCAAGCCTAAAACTGGATAGAACTGTATTGAAATGAAAACTAAATATTGAAATGAATGAAATAAGATTTTTAATTGCGTAATATTTCAAGGTTGGTTTTTAAATTAAAAATTCACAAAATTTATTATAAAAAATCAGAACACACATTTTTCGAAATGTCAAAAGCTTTAATTAAAAAATATAAACGGTTGCAAGGATAAATAAATCCAGATCTTTTATAATAAAAAAGGTTATATTTAATATAATTTTTAGAGTAGAAATACTGCAAAAACTGCAAGGCATAATATATTTCAAAATATTAAGCGACTGGTTAGGATGACAACCAGAGCTAAACTGAATCTGGTTCACCTCCCCTTCAGATATTAGGCCCCTGATTAGCCCCACGGTGGCCAATATTTAGTCTACGACTCTATGGCGACTATGGGACTCTATCGCTACAAGGCGCCAGCGTGTGTATATCACGACCCTCGAAAAGTATGGCTCAGCTCAAGTTAACTTCCAACGATTTTATAATTGTTTTCTCTTCACGGTACTCAAAATTCAAAAATTTTCAAACATATTCAAATGTAAATTAACTATGACTAAAACGTTAAATCGAAAATGAATTTTTCAAAATACGAATAAAATATTTAAAATTTTAAAAAATGAGTCAAAGGAATCGTATATATACCGAAGTGTACATGCATAGACTTCCCCTAAGCTTCTTATGAAAACAAACATCTCGAGCTCAAATAAACACAGCTCGCCCATCGCCTATGAGATCGCCTTATGCTTATCATCGACTCACCACTGGTAGTTATTTGAGCTGTTACCACAATTTAAGTTTTGAAAAAGTTCTCGCAGATGACGTCTTGAACTACCTGGTGGGCGATCCGGTGCACCCGGATCGCCAACTCAGCACTGTCAATTATTTTGGACGTTGGCGCAATTTGAATGTTAAAAAAGTTCTCGTAGAATAGTTGCTAAACTACCTATGCGCGACCCGGCTAACCCGGATCGTCGACTCAACATTGTTAGTTATTTTGGATGTTGGCACAATTTAAATTTTAAAAAAGTTCTCGTAGAATACGTGCTAAACTACCTGGTGCGCGACCCGGTGCACCCGAATCGTCGACTCACCACTGTTAGTTATTTTGGATGTTGGCACAATTTAAATTTTGAAAAAGTTCTCGTAGAATACGTGCTAAACTACCTGGTACGCGACCCGGTGAACCCGGATCGTCGACTCACCACTGTTAGTTATTTTGGACGTTGGCACAATTTAAATTTTAAAAAAGTTCTCGTAGAATACGTGCTAAACTATATATATACAGGGTGTCCCAGACTCAAGTGTCCGGACTTATATAGCCGCATAACAATAGAAAAAATAAATAGAAAATTCCTTTTTCAAAAATCAGTTGAAGTTTTACTTTTTTAGTTATAAAACATTTAAGCTGGACCAATCAGGAGCGCCGTATAAACAGCCGTGTGTACGTGAACGGGATTCCAACGTAGTGTTCTCCCGTCGCTAACCCCACCTGTGCGCTCGTTTCGATAACACTGCGTTGAAATCTCGTTCACGCACACACGGCTGTTCATACGGCGCTCCTGATTGGTCCAGCTTTAATGTTTTATAACTAAAAAACTAAAACTTCAACTGATTTTTGAAAAAGGAATTTTCTATTTATTTTTTTTCATTTTTATACGGCTATATAAGTCCGGACACTCGAGTCTGGGACACCCTGTATATATTAAACCCAATTAAATTGAACTAAAAAAGTCAAGTTTTATACATGAAATTTCAACGAAATAGTTATATTGTCTGTTGAAGAAATGAAATTTGAATTAAAGTAAATGTAAATAAAGAATTAAATTTCCAAACGTAGAAGATGATATTTCATCGAAAAATTAATTCTTAACAAAGTAGTTCAATTTTCAAACACGTAGTTTAATGTTCCACAAAGAAAAAAATGATTCTGAACGAGAACTTTAATACTGGAGATATTTCGAAAAAAAAGTTGCAATTGTAAATCAAGAACAGTAAACTTCATCCAAAAAATAAGAATATTCACCAAAGTAGTTGAATTTGTAACAAAATAGATGACTAATAGTAATACAAACAAGATTAATTTTTTACCAAAAAAGATGAAGTTGCAAGAACAGAAGATGAATTCGTAAACAGAACAGATTGATTTTCAAGGAAACAGTTTCATTTTTAACCAAAAGTCTGGAGTTTTGACAAAAAGATGTGAATTTGGCAACAAAAAAGACGATTTTTCAATTGAATTTTAATTTTCAACAAAACAAAAAATGAATTCTGAACGAGAACTTTAATATCGGAAATATTTCGAACAAAAAAAAGTTGCAATTGTAAATCAAGAACAGTAAACTTCATCCAAAAACTAAGAATATTCACCAAAGTAGTTAAATTTGTAACGGAATAGATGACTAATAGTAATACTAACATGCCTATTTGGCTTACAAATTCAAGAATTTTGTCTAACATTCAACTACTTGGTTGAAAACTTAACTTTTTGGTTGAAACTTTGCCTCTTTGGGTAGATTAGTATTCTTTTATTTTTAAAACGCTTCCGTTTGGTTGAAGATCCAACTATTCTGTTAGAAATTTGTCTGTTTTGTTGAATTAAACTAACCGAAAATTCATTTTTCCAAGTCATTTATTATACTGAAAATTTAAATATTCCATTTTGGATACCCAGGAAAAAAGAAACGATTGAACTGGAGCGCCTAGAAATGTGTATCTTAAAATTCCAGATTGAGAAAGTTGCATTTCAATTGTTTTTCTGACTCTTTGAATTGATCAGCTATTAAATTTGCAAAGCCACATTCGGAAATGTACTCATTCTATCGTTTTAAGACGTTCTTAATAGGAGATCATAACCTCAAAAAACTAACTCAAGTTCAATTGGTGATTTACGATTCACAGAAGAAACGCATGTATCGTTTCAAGTTCTCAATGAAATGGAGTTTGAAGGATTGTATAATGCAGATTGCGCTCTTCATTATTGAATTGTAGTGAATCGGGATTGGGTGCGAGTAAATTTGAATAGTAAAGTGCAGATTGGTTAGGAACTTGAATGAATTGGATTTTAAAAATTCAACAATGTCCATCATAAGAAACCTATTTTATAAATATTTAAATAAAATATATTTAAGTAATTTAATATACATATTTAAATTGCAATAAAATTTACATACATCTGTGCAAATTATTCTACAATTAGATTGTAATTTCACGAGCAGTGTATTTTAAATTACAACGTATAACCTGGTAAATTTACCAATGTCGATCCGAAATTCACGATCTACTCCAATTTCACCCCATGGAACAGTATGAAATAAATGTAAAATTACTATGTCTGACGATGGAAATTATTCGATCAGCGTGGCACGTAGTAAATTTACGTCAGTGAATAAATTTAAATTCAACACTTTTTTTGGAAAAATTGCAGTATCTAGCATAATTTCACACATGGGTAGTATTGTTACGTCTTGGCATCCTGAGAAATTACAAACATGACATAAATCGACGATCCATCGACAAACTGACAGAAAGAGATGGCGCGTTGGACTTTATTATAAAATTACGTCTCCGAGCCTCTAATACTGCTCTAATAGTGATGAGTTCTATGTAAATAAAAAAAATGTTTTTTTTATTCAAAACGATACCTAAGAAATGTGATATGCGCTTTATTTATCCTGTTAGAGTGTTTAAAAATTTATAACCTCACGAACATAAACTCAAAATTGAAATGTGGTCCTGGAAATTAACGTCCTGCATTTCAGAGTCCTGCCATGCAGAGGTTTACAAACGAACGTTTTGTCTTCAAATTCTAATAAAATAATTTTAGGAGACATTTTTAAAAGGTATTATTACGATTAGCCGTCGTTTTTCAATCGATAACGAAATATTTTTGATGAATCGTTAAATAACCAATTCTCCGATTCATTGGCACTTCTATCCTATCGTCAGCAATCTGCCATTCCAGTTTAAGATACACATTTCATACGATTTGCAATAAGATTAAAAACGTGGTCAATCGTTTCTTGTTTCCTGGGTAGAAACCTTTTTTTTAGCTGAAAATTCAAAAATTTTGTATTTTTCTCAGAAAATTATTCTTATTGGTTAGGAAACCATATCTGTGGTTGATCGTCCAACTTTTTGGTTTCTCAATGTTTAAATTTTGTTGAAAATTTTTTTTTAGAGTCATCATTTAAGTTGAAAATCAAGATCTGCATGTTATGGGAAATCACGTTTTTTATAGAGAACTTATTTTTGAAGATATTAAAAACCATATAAGTTTGTAAATTTTTATTGAGTTAAAAATTGCATTAGAACATTGTGCCTGTATGTACTTCTAAATTTATCTGTTTACAATTAGGAAGTGAACAAAAGTACGTTTAAAAAATGTTGAAATGCTGAGAGAAGCTTCCACATCTTCATTTTAAGATCAATATTTAGTAATTGCATTTATAAAATATTTTTTGTTCCGTATTTCTTCAGTCATCAAATTTTTACATATGTGAACACTAAGAATTTATAATTCAAACAAGACAGATAATTAATACTGTTTCAGATCATACGTAATATAAAAATTGAAAACTGAAGTTCAAATAAAGCCCAAAAATGATATTAGTTGATATTATATATTGAACTGTATAGCATGTGACGCAGCGCCACCTGATGAAATATATATTGTAGAATGAGCGTTCACAACGCAGAAACTCTTCTCCTCCTCACGGATCAGCTCGCATGTAGCTGTTTGATGCTGCCTGACGGTGAATACTTATCTGTGAGCAAGAGTAGGCGGTCGCTAGTGGTGAACTCGAACACGATTTCTCACATCGGTCCATATCTGCTAGCCTAACCGTTTGCTACGCGTTCACGTGGTCCGCTCGCGTAGAGAGCGGCATGGTTTTCGGGTAGCCACGACCATTCACTCTCTGCTCACCACACGACTCTTCCCACCTCGGGTAGCGCGAACGGACCTTTTAGTTCGTAAGACTAGTAAGTATGAACAGGCGAATAGTGCATCAGGAACGCTTTGAGCGGTCACCCAGCATTTTGCTCCGAGTCCCTGATTTGAAAGGTAGAATTAATATTAACTGGGTGAGGTTTCTAAAAAGATATGCATTAATCTCACTTGTTAAAAGACAACTTTCAAAACTGAAGAATTTATTTAGTATGTAAGGTAACGTGACACTTTTTCCGATTCCTACCTTACCGACATTTTTTTATCAAACCAATTCCACACGAAATTAGATATCGGGCTGAAAGTTTAGCAAAATAAAGAAACGTGACTAAGTAACGTTTTTGTACTAATAAATGTTTACAATTGAAAAAAATTGGACTTTTTGTATCTGTGAAAATTTATTAGTACATAAGTGTTTGTTAGTCAATTTTTTTCATCTTCTTAAACTTTCAGCTGAATATCTCATGTCTTGTAAAATGGGGATGTTTAAACAAAACGTCGATAAAGTCAGGATCGTATAATTGTCACATGCACTTGAGAAAATGACACACCCGCGATTTCAAAATATTATAAATTGAAGAAAGATAGTAAGAAACATTAACATGATCGTACATGTTTAAGAATAACAAAAAACTTTCTCTTGTAACTTTTTTGTTTGTAATTCAATACAAACGGAATTTAACTGTTTGAGCTTTGTTGATTCCTGAACTGGATTAATAAAATTTTTGATTGACAAATATTATTTTTTAGGTGAGTTTGAAAGGTGGATGATCCACGAACTGGGCTATGCTAGAAATAAGGTTTGCCAAGAGTTAAAGAGGATGAACCGCTATATTAGCCTGAAAACTGAGTGGCTGCTGACAGTTCAAAGAGGGGCTGCTCAACCGAAGGAACCGCAATCTACAACGATCGCTTCAGCAGCATTCAGGAGGACCACACCACATACGGCAGCGTCGAAAAACACCACACCGCACACATCGACACACAATACTACACTGCAAGGATCAATATAAAATTCGACACCGCAAACATCAACACACGACGTAATGCATGCATCAACACAGTACACCACACCGGATACATCAACACAAAACAAGAACACAATGCATGTATCAAGACTCACCACCACACCGTACACATCAACATACAAGACTTTCCTAGATGCATCAACATATACTACCATACCACATGCATCGAAATCTGAAAACACTACACAACATTCGATCAACACCGCATTCAGAACTACGGAAGATGGGGAAAGAAATGGATGTGCGTCCATTTTCCAACCGTGGAATTAAAATAATAATAATAATAATAATAATCTGCATTTCCCTCTTGCCTCTATCTATTGTGCTCCGAGGCAAAAGCTCTGGATACCTATGTGGCCCGCCGAGCAGAAGAGAATATAAGGTCAACCACCTTTTATACATGGACGACCTTAAACTCTTTGCTTCCTCAAAAAAGGACCTTAACATCCTTGTAGATGCGGTAAATAGGTATTCTAAAGCGATTGGCATGAGCTTCGGACTGGACAAGTGTGCCTGCGTCCACCTACACCAAGGGAGACTAGAAACTACATCATCCAGTGACGATCAGGATGTTCAACTCATAGGCGGAAATACCATTCAACATCTTGGTATTGGAGAAACATATACATATCTTGGAATACCGCAAGCGGAAACCCAAAATGTGCATAACTTGAAAACGGCCCTTGGAAAAAGGTATCGCCAAATTCTCAGAAAAATTTGGGCTTCCGAATTATCTGGAAAGAATAAGATCCAGGCGACCAATATGCTGGCCGTTACTATACTGCTCTACACGTTTGGTGCAGTAAAATGGAACGTCGATGAGTTAAAACAACTTGATCGAAGCACACGCAAGATGATGACAATTCAACGAAGTCTTCATCCTAGATCTTCCGTACCTCGAATATATCTCCCTCGCGATAAAGGCGGTAGAGTGTCTTCATCGAAGAACGGTTCTGGCTACAGCCTGTTCAGTTCTAAGAAGAACGGATTCCCTTATGCGACTCGTACATCAACATGAAGTCGCCAATGCTGCGGTGTTTCTATACCATGCAGCAAATAGGGCCGCAGAGGAGCTTGACCTCCCATTTGATTCCAGCGACATTACACATGGCCTAGCATCACTAACACCTCTGGTGCTCAAAAGTCGTATACAGGAAGCAGAACATACGCTTCTACTAAGAGAACATACTGAGAAACCCCTCCATGGTAAGTTCTACGGCATCCTACGTAGAGAAGAGCTCTCGATGGGTCTGACCAGCATGTTTCTCAAGTCTGCTGGATTGAGATCGGAGACCGAGGGATTTCTTTTTGCCTGTCAAGACGGCGTTATAGACACCTTAGTTTACCGCGAGCGCATAATGAATATACCTGTACGCGATACCAACTGCCGAGCGTGCAAGCTAGAGCCCGAAACACTTGGACATGTTCTCAGTGGATGCTCTAAATATGCACGCTGCGCGTACATAGAGAGACACAATGCAGCTCTAAAAGTGATATATTACCATCTTAGGCATTTCTATGGTGTTGATCTATTGCCCGTCTTGCCATACGCCCAGGGGGAACTCGAGTCAGTCGTGGAGAATGATCAGTGTAAGATCTACTGAAATTTCTTATTCTCCACCACTCAACGTATCAGTGCTACGAAGCCTGACATTGTCCTCCAAGATCTGAAGAACAAGATCATTTACGTGATTGAATTCTCGGCACCAGCCGATGGTAATATCACGGCAAAGGAGGGAGAAAAACAGGCGAAATATCAAGCACTTCTTTTCGAGCTGAGTAAGCTGTACCAAGGCTACAAAGTCCATCTTATAATTCTCATAATCGGCTGCCTTGGAGGTATGAAAGCTTCATTTATTAGCCAACTCAACAAGATTCCGGCTTGCCA
>CAKNXH010063792.1:24322-57820 GCA_932178445.1 Andricus quercusramuli
GTAAGGTCATCCGCGGCTAGAGACCTGACTCCAGGGAACAGTGTTGCTCGATGTTATCACGCGTAAATTTCCCGCTCTTGCTTACCTTCTAGGACAGAAGGAGCAGAAGCGGATGACGTACACGTTCCAGTAGCTTTGGGATTGGTTTCTTTAAGGAATCATGATCGAAGCTTCCGGAGCCTACAACTTCTCTAATAATAACTTGTAGATGCGGTAAATAAGTATTCTAAAGCGATTGGCATGAGCTTCGGACTGGACAAGTGTGCCTGCGTCCACCTACACCAAGGAAGACTAGAAACTACATCATCCAGTGAAGAGCAGGATGTTCAACTCATAGGCGGAAATACCATTCAACATCTTGGTATTGGAGAAACATATACATATCTTGGAATACCGCAAGCGGAAACCCAAAATGTGCAGAACTTGAAAACGGCCCTTGGAAAAAGGTATCGCCAAATTCTCAGAAAAATTTGGGCTTTCGAATTATCTGGAAAGAATAAGATCCAGGCGACCAATATGCTGGCCGTTCCTATACTGCTTTACACGTTTTGTGCAGTAAAATGGAACGTCGATGAGTTAATGCAACTTGATCGAAGCACACGCAAGATGATGTCTTCATCCTAGATCTTCCGTACCTCGAATATATCTCCCTCACAATAAAGGGGGCAGAGGCTTGCTAAGCTTAGAGTCTCTTCATCGAAGAACGGTTCTGGCTACAGCCTGCTCAGTTCTAAAAAGCACGGATTACCTTATGCGACTCGTACATCAACACGAAGTCGACAATGCTGCGGGTTTTCTATACCATGCCGCAGATAGGGCCGCAGAGGAGCTTGACCTCCCATTTAATTCCAGTGACACTACACATGGCCTAGCATCGCTAATACCTCTGGTGCTCAAAAGTCGTATACAGGAAGCAGAACATACGCTCCTACTAAGTGAAAATGCTGACAAACCCCTTCATGGCAAGTTCTACGGCATAATACGTAGAGAAGAGCTCTCGATGGGTCTGTCCAATATGTTTCTCAAGTCTGCTGGATTGAGATCGGAGACTGAGGGATTTCTTCTTGCCTGCCACGACGGCGTTATAAACACCTTAGTTTACCGCGAGCGCATAATCAATGTACCTGTAAGCGATACCAACTGCCGAGCGTGCAAGCAAGAGCCAGGAACACTTGGACATGTTCTCAGTGGATGCTCTAAATATGCACGCTACGCGTACATAGAGAGACACAATGCAGGTCTAAAAGTGTTATATTACCATCTTAGGCATTTCTATGGTGTTGATCTATTGGCCGTCTTGCCATACGCCCAGGTGGACCTCGAGTCCGTTGTGGAGAATGATCAGTGTAAGGTCTACTGGAATTTCTCATTCTCCACCACTCAAAGTATCAGTGCTACGAAGCCCGATATTGTCCTCCAAGATCTGAAGAACAAGATCATTTACGTGATTGAATTCTCGGCACCAGCCGATGGTAATATCACGGCAAAGGAGAGAGAAAAACGAGCGAAATATCAAGCACTTCTTTGCGAGCTGAGTAGGCTGTACCAAGGCTACAAAGTCCATCTTATAATTCTCATACTCAGCTGTCTTGGAGGTATGAAAGCTTCATTTATCAGCCAACTCAACAAGATTCCGGCTTGCCAGCGTCAGGCTCATTTCATCGCGAACCGGATGCAAAAGGCTGTTCTTCTGGGATCACTCCATCTGGTCCGTCAAAACTGTTCCTCTTAACATTCTGCAAAGATTGGTAGCTGTAAAAAAGTATCCAGAGGTGAAACCTTCATCTCCAACTGTCCCGTCTGCCGCGTAAGGTCATCCGCGGCTAGAGACCTGACTCCAAGGAACAGTATTGCCCGATGTTATCTCGCGTACATTTCCCAGTCTTGATCACCTTCTAGGATAGAAGGAGCAGAAGCGGGCGACATACACGTTCCAGTTGCGTCGCAATTGGTTGCTTTAAGGAACCATGATCGTAGCTTGCGGAGCCTATAGCTACTCAATCAAAAAAATGTAATATATAATAATAATTATTATTTATTATTATTAATGAAAATTATTATTCGAAAAGTGTCACATATTTTAAATTATAGTTAATTAAACCAAAACATTCCCAACGTAGCTTTGAAAATGGATAAATTTTATCTGGGTTTAAATTTTCCTGATTGTAAATCATCTGATGAGAATATTAATTTTTTCTTACTTTTTTCACCTTTTTCTATAATAAATAATTTGTTCAAATTTGCTTATTGTATTTGGTAATTTTCAAACCGTAGGTCAAATTCTTATATAAAAATATGTAAAAAGCTAGATAAAAGTATTATTTTGGTCTTTAAAATTCACGTATCAAATTTTTATGCATGAAAAATTATCCCCTTTTATATTACCATCATTTCAGTAATTTAATGAAAATATTGTAAGTCATTTTCAAGGAAGCGATCACCTTCTAGGATAGAAGGAGCAGAAGCGGGCGACATACACGTTCCAGTTGCGTCGGAATTGGTTGCTTTAAGGAACCATGATCGTAGCTTGCGGAGCCTATAGCTACTCAATCAAAAAAAATGTAATATATAATAATAATTATTATCTATTATCATTAATGAAAATTATTATTCGAAAAGTGTCACATATTTTAAATTATAGTTAATTAAACCAAAACATTCCCAACGTAACTTCGAAAATGGGTACATTTTATCTCGGTTTACATTTCCAGGATTGTAAATTATTTCATGAAAATATTGACATTTTCAACTTCCTAATTTATTAACTTGATAGCTTAGTTCGCATGGACGTAAATTCTCGTGACAAAATTGATTTGAAAAATTTAATGGAATGAATGAATGAATTATTATATAAATTAAATCGTTCGTTTTTTTAGCGCTCGATATTGAGTAAAAACAGTTGGCTAGACGATAATTTTTTCAGCGAGAAATTAGCGAAACCGAACAAAAATAGTCGAGGAACGAGAAATTATCGTTACTTTTAATTTTTATTAAAATAACGATAATTTCCAAATCAATCTCAAACTGACGGAAACCCGGAAAATAGACCTGATTCAGTGCTAAAATCAAAAATCATAAAGTCCCTCAAAGTTGTGTCCAATGATATTGAATCATAACAAATTTTAAAATGTCTCAGAGTGGGTAAATTCTTGCAAAAAACTACCAGGCCCAGACCGATCAGGATCTCATTAGAATCCGAGGAGACTGCACTTAGATACATGAAAACATTCGCAGTAATTCAAAAAAGTCAACATCCACCATCACTAGTAGGTATCCAGGTTCAGGCCGATCTTACAAAGATGCGGCAGGAATTATACAACAGGGAATCAAACAGTCTACGAGAACGAGTAAAGAACGAAGAATTGAATCTTCAGATATAGTGGAGACATGGCTATTCAATATTGGTGAAAAAGAGGACACCAAGACAAGATCTCTATTATTATGACGTATTCGCAATTACTGAGTCGTGGTTAAAATATCATGTTGACTCTACTGAATTATTCGATGGACTTAGATTTACTTGGTATAGGTGCGCCAGGGAAGGTGAAATGGAGGGTAGTGCCTTACTTGCCGTGAAAAACAATCTCATTTGTCATCAAATCAATCTTGTTCCAGTCTATATTGAAGCTCCATCTGTAAACATTGTAGCTGTCAAAACTTTGAGTTAACTTTGCTCTCAGCTTACTCTCAGGATCTGTATGATTTTCCTTTAATTATAACTGGGGACTTTAATGTAAGTAATTTTCTAGATCATTCGGAAGGTAAACTCACTGACAGAAAGGCATCACTTCTCGACTCATTAATCTCGCAGTATGATTTAATGCAAATTAACAGAAGTCTAAACTGTAATGGTCAATGTCCCGACTTAATATTAACGGAGGCTTCCGTTTCCGGTACCGAATGGTAAAGTACGCGTGTTTGTTCTGTGCTATCTTTATTGGTTTTGGCGACGGGCGTGGAGATGTGATTGAATGAAAGGTGGTAAGGGAGGTCAGTGTGCTGAAGGGGTTGTGTGGAAGTGTGGGGGGGGGGGGCTGTTTTGTAAGGTGGAAAGGGTTAGGAGGAAAGTTGGAAGTTCTAATTTGGAGGTTAGTTGTCGAGGACGGAAAAGTGAGACAGAAGATAGGGGACAGCAGATCGGTAAGATAGGCCAGCATGTTTGTTGCGAGGAGCCCAGTGGGGGCCGGCAGAGGGCAGCAGCAGGCAGACAACAACCCCGGTGCCGATGATCTCACTGAGACAAGCGAAACAGGGAGGGGTAAGGGTGATGCCGGAGTTAGTACCGATGATGGCGAGGTTCAGTATACTACGCCAGGGAAGTTGGGATGGGGAGAAAAGGAAGGGGGACTAGCTGACAGGAGGACTCGAGGTAGACCGTCAAGTCGGGAACTGCTTAATAGATCAAGAGCTAGTAGTTTAGGTTCGAGACAACTTTTTGGTAAATGGAGACAGGAGGGAGGGTTCACGGTTGAAAGCGATGAGGGGGATAAGACGGAGGACAGTAAAAGATCAAGGGAAGAAGAGAGATAAAGGGTTTAGAGAGGAAAGGGACCGAAGACTGAATGGCATGCAAAAGCGAGGGGAGGAGATTTGGGAGAAAATGAGGAAAGTTAGAGAGAAGTGGGAAGAATGAGATCTAGCGTGGCGCCAAGAAAAAGATAAGGTTTGGAAGCAGTTGGAGGATATCGAGAAAAATCAAAGGATGAGTGAGAAAGAGAGAAAATATGATATGGAGAAGTTGGAAGAAAGAGTGAGAAAACTAGAATGTAAGTCTGAGGATATAAAGAAAGGGGATGAAGGGGCAAGAGAAGGAGAGCGTATGAAAGAAGTCAATGAGAATGTTATCCTAGAAAATGTGAGGATGAAATCATGATTGAGAGAGAAAGGAAAATGGAAGTAGGAGAGAAGAAGAAACGAAGTAGAAATATAGTGGTCAGAGGAATGAAGGTGGAGAGTGAATCAGGAAGAGAAAAAGTGGAAAAGTTGATGGGGGAAATTGGGGCTAAGGTGCACGTGGAAGAGGTAAATGGAGTGGGAAGGAAGAATGCAGGTAAATCGCGTATATATATATATATATATATATATATACAGGGTGACAAAAAATAAGTGTATACAAACTTCCACACACGATTGAAAAAAAAACACAATTACTTCGTACCCATTGTATGAATTTTTTTCTTATTCTATGAATATGTGGTACATGAAATTTTGTCAAATCAAATGATCGTATAGCGATTATAGCATTGCATCAGTTGGGCAAACGCAATTGTGAAATCGCACGGGAGCTCGGCATTGCACGTTCACTAGTTTGTCGTGCAGTAAAACGGTTTAAAGAGCTTGGCCATGAAGGTGACCGTCCAGGAAGAGGATGAAAACGTACCGTCAACACTTCCAGAACCCGTCAAATCATCAAAAAACAAGTAATGCGTAATTCCAATATTTCTATGAGAAAAGTAGCTCGCGAGACGGGTATTAATCGTGAGTCGGTGCGTCTCATAGCAAAAAAAGAACTTGGACTCCATCCTTACAAGCTACGAAAAGGCCAGCTCCTGACCGATGAAAACAAGCTTGTACGGCTTCAAAGATGTCGCTTGCTTTTGCGCCAAGCCGCAGGTCTGCGCTGGGAAAAAATTGTCTTCTCAGATGAGAAGCTCTTTACTGTTGAGCAAGTGCACAACCGACAAAACGACAGGAATTGGTCTACAGAAGCTCCTGGACCATCATCTGTCATAGAACATCGACAAAATCCTGTATCTGTTATGGTGTGGGGTGGGATATGCGCCAGTGGCAAGACACCCCTGATTTTTGTCGAAGAAGGAGTAAAAATCAACAAAGATGTCTATTGCAAAGATATTCTGGAGGACGTAGTACTTCCTTGGGCCCAACAGCACTTTGGCGATGAAGAATGGACGTTTCAACAGGACTCGGCTCCAGCTCACAGGGCAAAAAAGGCCCAAGATTGGTGCAAGACTCATTTTCCAAATTTCATCACACCTCAAGAATGGCCACCGTACTCACCGGATCTCAATCCCATGGACTATAGTATATGGTCAATTTTAGAGGCAAGGGTCTGTGCTACACGGCACAAAACTTTGGAGTCCCTAAAGCAAACGCTGCTTCAAGAGTGGGATCGAATAACAGTGGAGGAGCTGCGGCCCGTAGCAGAGAATTTTGTAAAGCGATTAAGGTTATGTATTCGTGCTAAAGGTGGTCACTTCGAAACTTAGTTGCTAATAGTATTACTTAGGCATTGTATAATTACTTTATACCGTTTGTTTTTCATTTTCGTTCATTATAAATTTTTCTCACTCAAAAATGTTGTATACACTTATTTTTTGTCACCCTGTATATATAGTGAAAGTGAGATGTGAGGAAGAAAAAATTGATATCTTGAGAAAAGAGAAAGTTTTAGAGGGGAGGGAAGAAAGGATAGAGGAGGATTTGACGTGGAATGGAAGAAGAAGAAAGTAGATGATGAAACAGAGAGCATGGAGTGAAAGAGTGTAAGGGAACAAGCTATCGATAGGGAAAGACAGGATGTGGATGAATGGGAATGTCTGGATGTGGGATGATGAAAAAGAAAAATTGAGTGAAGTGTATAGTAGCGTGGAGCGAAAAAATAAAAAGTCGGCTTTTCGAAACAGCCGAGTGTGGAAAAGTTGTGGATTGACGTACCAAAGAACATATTAAAATTTCAGCCCGATCGAATAATATCTTCTGCCTCCGAAAACTCCTCAAAAATGTGAAATTTTAACGAAAAATTGAATTTTTGCTAAAAAATGTTAAGTTTTATTAAAACTTATAAACTATATGTATAAGTACAATTTTTATGTTAAACAATGTTTTTCGTGGTAAAACTACCTGTATATTACGTTTGGGAAAGTCTAGTATGCTGTATTTCATGTGTTGCCCAGCCCAAATGAGACCATATTATAAGCTAAGAAAGGATTTTACCATTTTCATTAGTCATTTCTAGTATTACATTTGTACAGCTCTCGGCTCACAGAATTTGAAGATTCAGTGACTCAGAGCTCACCACGTGAAGGCGGCTGTACTCCAAGTTCCTCCCACACCATGCACCCAACCTACCACCCATTAGCATAGTGTGAGTTAACAATTGTTAACACGCATTTTCAAAACAGTGAAATTTTAATATGATAAATATCCTGTTTAGAACCTGTATTGGGTTTTGTGTTCCAAATCGGCATTTGTGACCGCGAAGTCAATTTCGCGAGTATCAAACCATGTCGCTGTTCCTCCCCACATACATGAATGGCTGCATCCGTGACAACCTGGACGTATCTTTCCACAGCTTGCGTGTGGCATGGAAGCAGGGGGTAAAGATATTTAGCGACTGAGATGGTTGTCACTATGTCTATCGAATAATCTATCGGCATGTCCAAGTCCCAGTCCAAGATACCAGATCAATGTAATCAGGTGCATCAAAATTAATCTTAGGAACTCTAAAAGACCTAGGCCTAATGGTCCCATCTTGTATTTCAGACATTCTGTATTCTAAAATGCGACGTTTTGCAGGCTCTCTGACATGCGGCCTCTCGTCAGAGATCATCGCAAGCAGCAAGTTTTCTTGGTGGAAAAAAGCCGTTTGTTTGAATCACTCTATCAACAACTTTCCTCTGGTCTTCAGGGAGAAACCGCGAGTATCGAATCAGAGACCACACATGCCTGGCACCTTTCGTGCAAGATGGGTCGCTTTTGATTAGAAACCAAACAGGGCCATATACTTTCATAATATAATTCACAAGTGATACCAGCTCTGGGCATGGATTTGATGTTCCTACGTACATTCGAAGAATTCTGTTGGCTGTAGTCAGCCATCGCGAATGAGAAATAGGGCCTGGATCGCGTTTGGCCAGGTCCTCGGGGCAAACTCCAATTTCCACAGCACGAATCATGTCGAGGAGGTATGGTTGATCGGCACTGAGATCAGTTAAAGTTAAGTTTTGAACGTTTGAGGAGATTGGTCGGAATTCAACTACGGGCAAAGAAGTGCACTTTGATAATTGCTGGCCGATGGACCCTTTATAACTTGAAGGTCCAGTAGTCTCGCCATCAAGTGACTGAAATAGGTGTCTAAGAGGCAATTCATTGCAATGAAGAAGGCAAATCAGCCACTGCAATGGGCGGTTTAATTTTTCCTCAATAAGACGAATAACTCCTTCCACGTGTCCTGTATTTGTATTAGTTCCGTCTGAACCTATAGCTGAAATATTGTCAATGTCTATGCTGTCGGTCTTAGCCTCGAGAAATTCAATCAGACCCGTGGAGATCGAGACGGCTTTGCTTGAAGTAGGAGTAATATGTCCCCAGTATAATGATCCTGGCTCTCGTACAATAGTGATATGTTCCTCTTGGACACATCTGCGGTATTGTTTGTTTCCCTCTTCTACTGAGATAAGGGTTTTGTCTTTGCGCCCGTCAAAATACAACCCCAACAAAGGTGTTTCAATACTCTCAGCAGAGATCTCTCTCATTTCTCTCCTCACCCTTAAACGTTCCCGCCTATCCTTATTTCTATCAATGACGTTTGTAAAATTATTCTCGGACACGAAAACCAACATCCTGCAAGACAGCTGAGGCTATGGCAGCAACGGATCTGTCCGACAAGCCGTACCTATCGCTGACTAGAGCTGTTTTAGAAAGAACTGAACGATTTTGAGAGGAAGAAAGTTGCTGCCCTTTTGAGGTGGATGGGGAGAAATCATCATTGTTAGTATCACTCTTGGTCAGACACTCAATACTACCATGATTGCTATTCTCATCGGCTGGCAAATCTACTTCCCTGCCTCTGGAAGTACCATCTGGCGACTTTAGAGGTCGGGCAGCTCCCTGTTCTTTCCTAGCCTCCCTCTTTTGAAGAACAGCGGTTGCTTCTTTGTCAAGAGTACCGATGACCATTTTTCGGACTGTTCTCTGATCAATAAGAAACGCGTGTTCTCTCTGTGGAACTTTTCTCTCTTTGGTATAAGAGCATAAAGCAAGGTCTGAACATTTGCAAGAGCATATGTCGAAGAGGCTTGTTTGCGCATGTAATTTAAAACTTTCAATAGTTTTGGCAACTTTATTGCAGCTTTGAAGTTTGCTATGTGACTTCATGATGGTTTTATATTTTTCATGATAAGCCTTTAACATTTGTACAACTCTTCCATGCGTAACATGTGGTATTGATGCTTTTTCGTACACGGAAATAATCTCCTTGGCTATGTTCTCAGCAATGTCAGAAAACAAGGGTTCTTTGTTTCCCTCTTCGGGTGCTAAACGTTGCCTTTCGAAAGCACAGCCTTTGATAACATCTTCATACGTGGGAAGTTTAAAAGAAGACAGTTCTTTTGGACCACCAAACGTAGAGCAGTTGAACGTCGAAAGACTTTTAAACTTCGACGAAGTTGCCATTGCAACTATGAATAAATGCAGAGAAGCGAAGGAAATTACACCTGGCACCAGTTAGCAACACCAGATTGAACAGAAGTATGAAAGAAAAAGATACAGCAACAAGAATATGACAGAAGCGCCAAATGAAAAATTTTAAGAACCAAACGTGCACTCTAAGCCTAATATAAACAAATGAGACAGAATACACTAGGAAGACAACGTGGTCTAACAAAAAGACTATTTCATAGAAGAACAACGATAGCTGCTAAACTCCGTAAAGGCAGCGAATATCACAAACGAAAAAGGATGCCACCCGCTACCTTACAGAAAGCTTCGTGCTCTAGCTTTGTCCCGACAGGTTTCGATGTGTCTCAACAGAACCAACGCACGCAACGAATGAAGCCGCCAGACCGGCACCGCGTCGTGGCAGCAAGGAGTGGGAAGGATGACTTTAAGCGGCGTAGGAATAAAGTGTTAGCCTTACTGAATAGATAACAAATCGTAATCGTGAATATCTTTACCAAAACAGACTGTTATTCTCCGAATAGTCTCCTGTCTGTTGCTCCACTGTTGCTTATCTTGTTGTTCCACTCTTGCCGGGCACGTGTGTTACGGTCTACAAATGTGCTTTTAATCACGAAAAACATCGTTTAACATGAAAATGTACTTATACATATAGTTTATAAGTCTTATAACACTTAACATTTTGTAACAAAAAATGCAATTTTTCGGTAAAATTTCACATTTTTGAGGAGTTTTCGGAGGCAGAAGATATTATTCGATCGGGCTGTGTTCTTAGATACGTCGGTCCACAACTTTTTCGCACTCGGCTGTTTCGAAAAGCCGACTTTTTATTTTTTCGCTCCACCCTAGTGTATAGGGAGGGTCCATGGCGTTGAGGGGAAGGAGCGGAGACAAGGGATAGAAGGGAAGAGGTAATAGAAACAGTAGAGGGTGAAAGGAAAGAAGAAGAAGTAGGCGGAGCGACGGGGTTTCCACAAAAGTAGGGAGGAGACGTAAAGACGAAATAAGGGAGGAAGGAAGTAAGAAAGAAGTGAGAATAGCGCTTTGGAACGTATCAGGGCTAATGAATAAAGATAAAGGATTCTGGGAAGAGGTGAAGAAATGGGATTTAGTCATGTTGAGTGTAACCTGGGTAGAGAGAAGGATTGGAGAAGGGTGAAGAGGAAGTTACCCAAGGGATATATGTCACAGATGCGAAGGCAAAGAAAGAGAAGGTAAAGGGAAGTAAGAAAGGGGATATGGTGTCAGGAGTAAGGAATGAATTGGTGGAAGAAAAGAGAATACAATTGGGATTTGAGGAAACAGATGGAGTAATGACGAGAATGGTGAAGATAGGAAGAAGAAAGGTGAGGATAGTTTGCATTTACAGGAGAAGGGGAGAAGAAGGTTGGAATGTAATTAGGAAATGGGTGGCGAAAAAGAATGATGAATTGGTGTTGATAGTAGGTGATCTGAACGCTTGGGCAGGGGGATAGGGGGGGGGGGTATAGGATGAGGAGAGACTTTCAGGAAAAAATCGAAGCACAAACAGGTGGACTGGGAGGGTAGGACTTTGTTGGAAATCCTAGGAGAAACAGGATGGTTCATTTGTAATGGGAAGTCGAAAGGGGATGAAGAAGGTGAAATTAGTTTGCACGAAAAGGGGAAACAGTGATTGACTACATTCTGGCCGAGGAAAGGATAAGGAGGCTGTTGGAAAGGATGGAAGTAGGGAACGAAATAGGATCAGAACACTTCCCGGTCATTGCATCGTTGAAATGCGAGAATCGGAGAAGAGAGGGAAGGAAAAGGGAGGGGGATACAAGGAAAAAAGCAAAGATGGACAAATGGGGAATGGATAAGCTAAGAGAATATACGGAAAGAATGGAAGAAGAGAATGTGGTAATTAAAGATGGGGGACGCGTGGATGAGATGTTGTGTGAGATGAGGGGACGGGTAGAGGAGATAGTGGAAGAAATTAAGCCGAGTGAGGAATAAGAAGGGGATAGAGAGGATGGTGGGATGTGGCATGTTGAGGGAGTAAAGAGCGTATGAAGTTATCGTTGAAGAATTGAAGAATAGGAGAGATAGACAGAAAGGAGTATAGTAAAACAAAAAGGGAACACGAGAAATTACTGGATGTAAGAAGATAGGAGGAGAAGGCACATGGAGGTACATGGAGAAGGTAGAGAAAGAAATAAAGGAAGGAAGAGGATGGGAGGTGATTAATAGAGAAAGAAGTGGATGGAAAGGAATCAATGAAGAGATAAGTATGGAAAAGGACAACATATTTCAAGAAATTACTAGGAGGGGTGGATAGCAAGGTGAGGGGGGAAGGTAGAAAGATCAAGAAGGGAGGTATGGAAAGTGTGAATGAGGTGACTAGAGACGAGGTGAATCAAGCAATTGAGGAGTTAAAAAAGAACAAGGCGACAGAAGAGGATGGGATGGAGAATGAAGCGTTGAAATTTAGCGGAAGAAGGGTTAGAGAAGAGATTTGTGTAGTATGCAATAGAGTATGGAGAAAAGAAGGATGACAGGAGTGGAGAACAGGTTTGGTAGTTCCATTATTAAATAAAGGAGGGGGTGGAAGAACGGAAGATTATGGAGGAATCACTCTCATGCCACTAACGTATAAAATATACGCAGAGATGCTCAGAAAGAGATTAGAATAACAGGGAGAAGAGGAAGAAAGTATTCCAAATAATCAAACAGGATTCAGGAAGGGGATGGGGACAGTGGATAATATTTTCGTTCTGAATTATCTTGTCAACAGGAACCTGGGACAGAAAAAAGGAAAACTGGTCGCTCTTTTCGTAGATTTTAAAGCTACTTTCGACTCGGTGAATAGGAAAGTATTGTGGAAGGCAATGAAAGAAAGGGGGTGAACGAAGAGCTGACTGATAGGATACAAGAGGTCTTTACGGAGACGAAGACTAGGATGAGAATTGAGGAACAGAAAGGAGAGGAGTTCTGGACAGAAATGGGTCTCAGGCTAGGGCAGTGGTCGGAAAACTTTTCGCTCACTTTTCAGGTCTGGTCAGGCTCGACCAGGCTTAATTTTTTCTGCTACTTTCCGGTCGGCTCACGCAGCTTAGTGCGGGTGCGCTCACCCCGACAAGTGTCCTTTGTCCACAGGAAGGTCAAAGTAAAAAAATTTAAAAACTTTTAATTTTTTCAACTAGCGATTTCAAAATGGTATAATCAGTATCTGCGAATTTTTCCGATTCCAATGATATGTTACTTGCCTATGAAAGTTGAAAATGTGAAGGAAATTAACATAAAAAAACTTCAGCTCAATATTCAGTTTAATACTAAATGCTTCTCTAATTGTTAACCTTTATGGACGAATTACATATCGTTGAAATCGGAAAAATTCGCAGATTGCAAAAATATCATTTTCAAATAGCTAATTGCAAAATTAACCATTTTTACATTTTGCCAATTTGTCCTATTTTCCAACAAAGAACCCCTGAGGCAAGGGTCGGTCTGCCCAAGCTCTCAGGTACCTGCCCAGAAAGTAGGTCGTTGGGCAGACCGGGCAGGGTAGCCTGCCTTGGGCAAGAGCGTGCTGACCACTGGGCTAGGGTGCCTGCTAAGCCCGTTGTTGTTTAGCACATTGTTAGCAGACCTAGAAGAGAAAATGGAAAAAAAGGAAAAAGGGGTACAGTACTAGGTAATAAGAGAATATACTCGTTAGCATACGCGGACGATGTGGTGCTTCTGGCAGATAATGAAAGTGGAATGAATTTGCTAATGAAAAGATTCGAAGAGCATGTGAGAGAGGAAGACCTGAAAATGAATGTGACGAAGACAAAGATAGTTTGTTCCAGGAAGCAAAAGAATGAAGTAAAGTATGGATGGAAGATAAATGGGAAAATTTTGGAAATGGTGGAGGAATTTTGTTATTTAGGATTCTGGTTTGAAGCGGGAGGTGGAAATGATCTGCACGTGAAAAAAAGCATGGAAAGTGCGAGTAAGGTGATGGGTCAAGTGTGGGGGATTGGAAGAAGAAGATCCAAAGAGGACTGGAAGATTAAGCAGAGGAAAAGGGTCTGGAATTTTGAAGAGAAACGCAAGAGTGGTAAGGGTAGAAAAGTTGCACAAGTATGTCTGCAGGAAATATTAAATATGGAGAGGAGAGGAAACACGGGACATTAAAATGGGAGGAGTAAAGATGGCAAGTTAGAAGGGAATCGAGAATGTGTGAAGAAGGGAGGGAGCGACAGGAAGTAGAGTGAGAAATGAACAAGGAGCAGGAGGAGGAGAGGTGGAAAAAGATTATGAAGTCAAAATATAATAAATGGTATAGATTGGTTAAGATGGAAGGGGTCCCAGAATATTTAGGGAAGTTGAAAAAGGAGTGCAGGTGGTCCAGGATGGTACGTTTCAGAATGGGAGAAGGCATGAATGTGTGTAAATATTGGATGAGTGAGCAAAATGAAAATGTGTAGGGTATGTGGTTTTGAAAGGTAATCGTGGGAGCACGTTTTGTACAGATGTACAAGGAAAGAGGAATGGAGAAAGAGCGTGGTAGATAGAGTTAGGTGGAAACTGAGCGCTTGTGGACAAGGGGAAAAGTGGATGAAGAGTTTAGATGAGAAAAAGGATGAGAGAATGCATGGGGGAGGAAAAGACCAAAATCGAGGCCAAAATTGATACAAGAGAAATATGTGTAAGGAAAATTAGTGTTGCGTGACTTGGAAAAGCTTAGCGAGAAATGGTAAGAGGAAATGGGAGCTCTGGAAGGTCTCACACACTTGTAAGATAATATGTAAGAGCTAGTAAATAATAAGAAAACGAAGCGATTAAAGGTTAAGTTAGGTTAGGTTAAGAATAAGGCATAGTGGTTAAATGAAATTGTAAAAGATGTAAAGGGAACAGAGTGCTCAAACCCGTAAAAGGGAGAGTAAGAAAATACCATACAATTAATTGATTTTCACTTTATATCATTTTAAATTTTTAAATTGCATTGCCTAATATTTGAATCAATAATAAACTTTTAGACTAATTAGAAAAAATAGGCTTCCGTTTCCAGTACCGATAGGAGTTACACGGTGTTTTTCGAGTGCGATCATTTTTTAGTTGGGGAGAGGTGAAATGTTGAATGAGTACGTTGACTATCGGCAAATAAAAAATGTCTCGTGAATACTTTTTCAGTGTATCTGGAGAAATGAAGGTCCGTTATTGTGATAAAGTGAGTGCAATTAACAATTTAGATCCCTATACGCTCTGAAAAGTGGGGAATTTTCCACAAGAATGACCGATGTACCCGTAGTGAGTGAGATCGATCTTTTATCGTAGTTTACGATAACCCATAGCTATTATACTTACAAACAACTGAAAGCTTATAAAATCTTGGAGGCATTCATGCTTAACTAAGCCGGATTTGTTGAAAAAGTGGACTGAAATAAGGTAGATGAAAACTTTTTAGTGCGTGGTGAGGTTATTATTGGCATGTTCAATTCTCATTAACTGCATGGATTCTTATACCAAAACATTTACATTTGATTTCACTTGGAATCTCATCTGTGCCAGGTCACTTTCCATCTTTCATTATTCCTAACACCTTGACTATTTCTTCCTATGTTATGTCTTCTCCCTCATCTCTTTCTGTGCCATATTTTCTTGCTTTTCTAACTTTTCTGTCTACCACTCCTAGCAAATCCATATAATATTTTTCTGTTCCGCCCTAGTCTTCTCTGCCTCTTCCTCAAACCTTTTATTCTCCTCTTTATTCTAATCACTCAACTCAGAGTACTCCTTTTTTCTCCTATATTCTTCTCCACTACTTTTTTCTTTTCTCCATTTTCTCAATTCCTTTTTGACGTCCTTCTTTTTCTCTTTACATTCTTCATCCCATTCATTTCTATTCCCTCCTTTACTAACTTCTGTTTTACTTGTGCACTCTACTCCTCTTTTTATTTCCCCTATTACTATTTCCATCTCCTCGTCCACATTTCCCTCTCCCATTTTGGTATCCATATTGTTATTACTTTTTTCTCCCTTTAATGTCACTATCATGGGAAAGTGATCCGAATCTATATAATCCCCTACCTCTAGTTTTTTGACCTACTCTTTCACATCTACATACACTATTACATAATCAATCAACGTTCCCCTCTCTCCTCCTGCGCGTGTATATTCCACTTTCTCATCTCCCTCTATATTTCCGTTTAAGATAAACCATCCCAACTCATCCAAGCTCTTAGCAATTTCATTCCATCCCCGTTCAGTATCTTGACTTTGGAGTTTCTTCCTCTCTCTCTCATCTCCATTCCCTTCCTCCTCTATCTCCTGTTCTCGCATTTAAATCTCCCCTATTATAAGCCTAATCTCTCCTTTATTTTCTTTCATCATTTCTTTTATTTCCTCTGATTTCTCCTGCATATCAGCGTTGACATAAGCCCCCACTATCTTCCACTTCTCTCCTCCCATCTTTATCTCTTTTACTATTAATCCTTCTTTTCGTTTTTTCTACTCTTTCTTATCCTTCCCTGTTATACATTCGTTTCTTACTCCGTCACCATTCCTCCCGTTGCTCTGCCTTTTTTATTTTTCATCTTTGCATTTTCAACTTGTCATTTGTAACCTTTTGGTAACCTTCCTCTTACTCTTTCCCATCCCTTTTCATCTAGCCACGTCTACATTATTACTACTACATCGCATCGTGCCAGATGTCTAATAAACTCCCTATCCTTTCTCTCCAATCCTGCTATATTCCAGTAATATATCCTCCATTCTTCCCTACTTTCGTTTCTCGTCTCTTTTTGTTTGTTACTATTTCTGATTTTACTATCTCCCATTCCTTTCTCTCCTAGTTTCCCAGCACTGATTCCCTTTCTGTTCCCTTTTTCCTTTTCTTTTTCCCTTTCTTCGTCCCAATCCCACAATACACCTTCTATCTGTATTCTGCCATGGTTAACCCACTTCATTTTTCCCTTACTTCTTTCTTATTCCGCTATTTGCCTTAACTTATATTGCATATTCCTTTCTACCCATGTTAAATCATCCTCTATTCTCTCTGATCTTCAATTTCCATTTCCATTTCCGCATTTCCTCTATCTCTAGCATCTATCCTTTTCAGCACATCTTCCACTTCTTCCTTCAATTTCTTCCCTTCTGATTTTAGACCCTTTATCACTAGTTTTCTTTGTCTTTCAACTCTTTCTTTCTAACCTTCTTTCTATTTCCCTTAGCCTTTCCCTCTCATTATTCCCATTCTCCCTTTCACAAATCTCCCGGTTTGATTTGCCCATCTTCACCATCGTATCTTCCAACTGTGCTACCTTTTTATTATGCTCATCCTGTTTTTCTAATCTTTGTTCCAAATCCTGCATCCTTTTTTCCAAATTTTCCCTAACTTCTTCCCATTTTTGCATCTCTTTTCTAAGTTCGATCGTTTCCATCCTAAATTCTTGTTTTATTTCCTCTCATTTTCTTCCTGCCTTTTTCGTTCATCTGTATTACCTATACCATCATTTCCTGAAATTCACCTAAATCTAACTTTTCAACTTCTATTGGCCCTCTATGTTCAAATTTGTTTTTGTCTTTCTCCTTGTCTTTCTCGCCCACTCTGTTTTGATCTTTTCCCGGTGGTTATGCTTCATGTAAGGCTTCTCCGTTGTTCATTCTGTGAGCATCGTAAACTTAGTCAGCTTTTTCTTCGATTCACGTGGCGTAGGATAATACAGTTTCTTTTAGTCACATTAAAGTACTACCTAATTCACTTCGTAACTGGTAAACTGTTTTTTAGGGAGAATATATTTTCTTTCAACGGTTAATTAATTCGTGTAATCTATCGAAAGTCATACCATAAATATTTTTTCGCGCTTCTCGTATGATTTTGCTATGTATCATTTTTACTAAGTAGTAGTTCCTTTTAATGATCTGAAAATATGATGTTTCTCTAGAGAAATGAGCATCTCAAAAACTTGGAGATCCTTGCCTTATGTTGACACCCCCGGAATTAGAAACTAAATTATACTGAAGACTGAGTACGAGTAACTCGAACAGGAGTTGGGATTAAAACTGCAGACTTCCGAGACTCTAACAATGAAGACTTGAATGTTGACGGGCCTTCAGCAAGAAGATCCGGGATCAATAAATCGGTTATAGTTTGACGGCAAGACGAAAAACAGAACAGACAACTGACCAAGGAGTAGAAGGTGCCTCTTTTTATATCCTTGAGCATAAAATGGTTCCATGGTTCAGACGTCGAATTCCACTAATGAATACTCCCTCATGTACGATCATATATATAGACCACTCTACTTATGTATATACATTTGCCTTTAATCTTTTAATTCTAATTAAAAATCATTTATCTTTATCTTATAGTTAATTTGTCTGATTTGTATTTAATATATTTTATTTTGCAATATTAAAATTTTATGAATCTATGTATGCTTTAGCAAAATGTAACCAGTAAATGCAGGAATAAACCCAAGCGAATCTGTCAGTCCGGTACAGACACTTCGCGAAATCAGCATAAAATATTATTTTCCAAACCAAATCACGAAGTAACTACTTTAAACCCGAAAACACCATCTCATGTATTTATAGTGACGTGTCAAAAAAAGAAATTGGACGAGAAATATGTTAAAACTGGTGAAGTCAACGTTTCCAAAAAACAGCGAAGTATAACGCTGCATAACTAATACTTAGAATATGCGAGAAATGTTAGCAACCATATTTTGTTACAATTAAGCAACCATAGAAATAGATTTTATATACCGACCGAACCTGTGGAAATGTACCGTCCACAAACGCTTTATCCGATTTAACGACCTAGCATTATAATTTAATAGGAGGAAGAAGCCGAAGGACTTGTAGTTTTTATTGCCTCTATTCTACTTAAACTGAAAACTCCTACTCCAATGAAAATATATCTTTTACAATAAGTTAAAGTCGCGAACATAGACACCTGACCCAAAAGTAAATTCAACTTACTCAAATTTTATTTCTATCTTCATGAAAACCTAGTCAACTCACAAGTCAATTGAGTATTGTTCATTTCATTCAAAATACTCAAATCTAAGTTTGGGGATGTCACGGCCTGTGAACGTTATATATATATATATATATATATATATATATATATATACCGGGCGACCTTTCAGAGTATCAGCCTTATCCTTGCACGCGGGGCTCTACAAGGATGAACGAACTCTTTCCCTAGCTGCTCGTGGGAACAAAAATGACAACACCAATCAAGACGGAGTCAATGCGATGGACCGGCAGAATCTCAATACTTTTGGGTGGACGGATCGACTCAATGACGACCTGCTAGAGTGCTACGATAGCAGTATGGCCTCCGAGCGAGAAGGTTACATGGCACGACTGCAGGATCTGTGGTGCGAGAAATACTCAGAGCTCTCGCACTTTTCGCGTCAACGTCTGCGAGACCATGCCGAACAACTCCCAAAAAGGGGCTATGTGAGCGGAGCGCCTACTCTACCGCAGTCAGAACAAGCCGGCAACAGAGTACAATGCAGCGAGAGCTTTTTCAGATGCAAGCCGTAAAACAAAACCAACGGTTGATCATAAGACCAAAAGACGAATGCATCAACTCAGCACAAAGATAGGCTGGGCAAGACAGTACACTTCCCACATTCAGTGTGTGATTGACTACATAACAACTGGCAGGCCTTTCACTGCTAAGGTTCGGCAGTTCGCGTGCGAATTGCGGATCCGTCATCACACAATCAACAAGTCAAAGCTACTGACCATCAGGCAGCATATTGCTGACAGAATACGAGTACTATCTAACGCTAGGAGAAGTCCACTGAAGGTCTACTGAAGGGTGACCCAACATTCCGCCAACAGCTACTGGACCAGAAAATGCACGGAAACTTTCACAGAAATATCGCAAAACAGTTCTTATCGAAGGAGCAAACTTTTGCTTTCCTCATATTATCAGGGCTTAACTCAATACAGAGGGTTTTATTTTCGCATGCGAGGACGGTGTCATTTCCACCTTAGTATACCGTGACCGCATTTCATATCAAGAAGTTGCCAGTGATAGGTGCAGAGCATGTCATACACACACTGAGTACCTAGAACACATTCCATCCGGGTGTCCCACTCACGCGGGAACGACGTATCTCTACAGACTTAATACGGCCCTAAGAGTGCTTTATTACCATCTTTGTTGCTCTCACGGATTTTGCAGCGTCACTGCCCGGCCGAACGCTCCGAGGGTGATAGAGTCAATTGTCCAAAACGAAAAGTACCCAATTTTCTGGAACTACGATTTTCGGACAGCAGACTCCGCTGCACACTCAAAGCCTGACATCGTTCTCCAAGACTTCGAGAAACGAACTATATTCGTGATCGGATTCTCGGCTCCGCCCGAATACAACATCACTGCCGAAGAGAAGGAAAAATAGGAGAGGTATCAAGACCTTAAAAGGGAGCTGCAACGACTGTACCCAAAATATTCGGATAAAGTAATTGTCCTCGTTATTGGTGATCTCGGAGGTGCGAATTTTGTCGTGCCCTGTGACCACCCATCTCATGGTCGTGAGACGTGGCCATATGTGTGATTTAACGAAGGTCTACTGGGAGCCGGTGTCATTTTTATATGGCAGTTGCTCCCAGTGGTACCCTGCGGGTGTTTAGCCCTTTTTTAAATTATATATGTATACAAATTATTATTATACACGTTCACTATTTATATTCTGAGTTATATTATAAATTTCCATGTCTAATTCTAAGAAAATGAGTCATGCAAATGTAAATACGCGGTCATTGACGTCATAATGATATGTGGTAGCTGCGGTTTTTTCATTTTTTTAACCTGTTTTTCTCAAAACGCGAAAAGATAGAACATTTTCGCTTTCAGGTTTGTATTCTATGAAACAAACATACGGAAGCGTCCCACCAATTGATGATAAACAAAATGTTGTTACCTAGTGTAATAAGAATAGATCATTAATGAGTCAGATAGAAAATTACAAGCTCAATTCAAAATTCAGAAATAAAATAAATTTAAAAAATAATAATGAAGTTACTAAAACTGATAATAAATATGAGGAAAAGAGTTTAAATGTCGAAAATAAGTATGGCATTGAAAAAAGAATTGAAAAACAAAAGGATAACTGAAAATATAACTACCGAAGGAGCAAATAATATGAATAGATTGTCAAGAAATAAAGGAGATTTAATAAGGAAACGGAACCGCTAATTAGAAGTAAAATTAGTTCAGGAATTTACAGTACGGTTCTGAAAACCAATATAGTTGGTATTAAGGGGGCTGATGACACCCATGGGAATTTTAAGTTGAATGTGCTAGAGAGACAGAAATATGATGAGCACGCCTCCAAGGGTACAGTTTGTCAGTGAAAGCAAAATTTTCGACAGCCAATCACTGCTGAAATATTTTCAGGGGAAAAGAGTACATAAGAAAAAGTGTAAACAAATTTCCTGCAATAAAGTTAGTTTCACTGGGCAGTCGCTTGGGTCATGCACGGACTTGGAACCCGAACACTTGTGGTGGGGGGTAGCACGTGGCGAAATGACTAATTAGTGTACTACAAAAGAATAAGTTTTGATAAAATATATAGCAGATAAAGTAAATTCAGCATTCATTTAGCTTAAGTGACGGAAAGTACGATCAACTTTTCAAATTTAAATCTTTCTTGAGAAAAATGATGAATTGAATTATGAATTACATTATTATTATAAATTCATCATTCATTTTCAGAGTTTTTTATAATAATAGTCATTATTAATTCAAATTCATATTTTCCACTTTTGGATATTTTGTATAAATATTAATTACTCTCGAAAGAATAACATTTTGAAATGTTGGTTGGAATATTTTAAAGTTAAATTCCCGTAATTTTTTTTTCCTAATTTTTTGTCAAACCATATATTTTGAACTGAAAATCACCAAAAATGCAATTATTCTTATTACGCCATTAAGCCATTCGGGCAAGCGTGACTCACTCAGTTCTAGCCGGGGATCAAGAAGTTCATATGAGAAAAGTGAGAAAGGGAAGGTTAGATTAATGTAGAATTTCTGTGTTGTTTATTTAAATAACACATTTCTGCCGCAACATTACTCCACTGACACTTTTCATCATGCATTTCTTATAAACTATTTGTCGCCACACTTTTCTGTCTTGGCATACTTCTTTAGCTTCCTTTACGTCCAGACATTTCCTCATGCAAGATCTTGTGCTTCGATCGCTTTTTATATCTTTTCGAATAAGGATCACATTCACACATTCTAACCCAGCGAAAAAGAAAGAAGTTGATATGGATTGGGGTGAATTAAAATTTTTGTAATGCGCGTGACTCCCGTTTTCTGATTCGTTTAAACGCATTGAGACGCATTTTGATGAATTGATACAGCGCGAATCAAATTCGTGTGAATTCATACGAATGCGTGGTCAAGGTCAATTAGAAAAAAAAATCATCAAAAGTGCATGCGTCGAGACTTGAAACAGCGAACCCTCGTGTATCAGTCCAGTGTACCCGCGACTGAGCTACGACCCTATTTACTAAACATTTACAATAAATTCTATATGCCCCGCACGTTGGTTTTCCTGTTAAAGACTAAATTGTGTAAATCAACACTTGCTGAAATTCGCCGTGACGCATTGGGGCGAATTCAAGTGTGTATTTCACTCTCGCGAATTCAGACGCATTGACCAATGTTAGACTTTTGCACCGTATTTGTACGCATAAAAAGATTCAGAATCGAAATAACGTCTTCACGAATTTACACGCATTGACACATAGGTCCAATGCGTCATGCTCGCAAAGCGGGATTTGCGGGGTGTCTTAGTCTTTTCAATTCAATTCGTATCAATTCTTTCTTTTTTGCTGGGAATCATTCTTTCCTCGATCTTCCTCTGGATATGCTACCATTTACTTTACCTCGATATACTTGTTTTGTCAGTCGTTCTTCTATTATTCTCTTAACATGCCCAAACCATCTCAACTACTCATGTCAAACAGTATCTTACAGTATAGTGGGTGCAAGTATAGAATTATATTTTGCAATTTTAGCTTTAAATGTTATATTATTGCTTCTGGCAATTACAATGGCTTATCCTCCTGGATATCTCTCCATCAATCTTTCCGTCATTAGAAAATAAACTGCCTAGATATACGTACTTATCAATTTGATCTGTCTTCTCATCGTCTAAGGCAATGTTGCATTCTGTTTTCCCATCCTTTCCTTCAAACACCATAATTTTTGTTTAATTCACGGTCATTTTAACGTCCATGTTCTTCATGCTAGTATTCAGTCTGCTCAACATTCTCTGCAAGCCTTTCATTGATTCTTCCATAAAACCCGTATCATCTGCAAACGCTAACCCACGCACCTTCACGGTTCTGAGATCCATATCTTCTTCGTCGAGTAGGGCCATTCTTAGACTCTTCTCCATGAATATAATAAAAGCCAACAGGACATAACGCATCATTGTCCAACCCCTTGCCTAATATCGAGCCAGTCACTCAGTTGCCCATTTTCTCTCAAGCTCGCTTTGCTACCCGCATATATTGTTTTAATTGCTTTTAGGAGCCATTTTTATGGACTCCGTACTCTTTCAGGACTTCCCAAAACTTACCTCTATCCACCTTATCAAGCGCTTTTTCCAGACCAACAAATGCACATAAACCTTTTTCCTTTACCCTCAAACTTTTTTCTGTGATTTGTCTCAAGCTAAATATCTGATCCGCACATGATCTTCCTAGCATAAATCCACATTGGAATTCCAAGATTTTTTCTTTTATTATTTTCATTACCCTATTAATAAGTATTTTTGAACATATTTTACTTACGATACTTAGCGAGTATACGATACTTAGCGGTATATATTCACCACCGTTTTTAAGCATTTAAGCGTAAATATAATTTACACCAGCAGCCTTGCCATTCTTTGAGTTCTTAATTATGACCCGAATCTCAAGGACACTAATTCTTTCAACAGAGTTATCCGGCGTATAGTATTCTATGTCGCACTTGTGCTACCCTATTGCTTCACCACCCAATAATTTCTTGTAAGACTCTCTCAAGGAGTCTAGTATCCCATCCATATCATATACCATTTCACCCTTGTTGTCTTTAATGCTGACTAACTCTGGACTACTATTTCCTTTCTTGTTGTACTTGCGCACTGACCAATAAAATAATTTCTAATTTCCTTCGAAAGCTTTTTCCCTTTTCTTCTCTTCCTCTCCTTTGATTTGATCCTTAATTTTTTTAACTAATATTTTTACTTTTCTGTTCTTGACCCTATAATCATTTTCTAGTCTAATTCTCTCGCCATCGCTAATACCCATAGTATTCAGTTTTCTTAGATACGCTTGCTTCTTTTCGTTAACGGCTACGCGGATTTCATCATTTCACCAAGGACCACCAGTCATTCTTCGTCCACCACCAGAGTCATTCTTCGTTATTCTGCGTCTTGTTTCGTCTTTGTAGATCTCTTTTTTTCTCCATCATTGACCTAAGTTAATTTTTGAAACTAACAGGTAATCATCCGTTTCGCATTCCGAACCTCTCATTACTCTTTTACCTCTTACTAGCTCTCTCAGTCCCTCATCTGCAAAAACAAAGTCAATCATACTTTGGCTATCCCTCTGCACCAGCTGTACAAGTGGGTCATTTTGTGCTTAAACCCAGTATTTGTAATAAACAAGCCCTTTACCAAGACGAAGCTAACTAATCTGTCTCATTCACTATTTGTTTTTGGATCTCAAAAATTACCTATCACCATTTCCGTACCCGCGCCTTAGATTCCAACCCATCCATTTACGTCTCCTAGTAGAATGATTCTTTTCCCATGATCGCAAGTACCTACAATATCATTTAAATGGTGTCAGAAGTCGTCTTTTACCTCCTTCCTTTTACCATCAACTGGGACGTAACACGTTATGATAAACAGTCTTCTGATTCCCACTTTCATTCTAACCCACAAAAATATGGGCGATACAAATGTATACCCTTTGACATGCAGTTTTGCTCTTTCACTCATTATCAGACCAACTATTGTCACATCTCTTTTTCTTTTTCATTCAACCCTCTAGAATTTCAAACACCCAGGCTCCATTCATCGCCTGAAACTTTACCTTTGCCTTTACCTGAAGCATGCCTTTCGTCAGCAAAAAGTTTAAATTTATTTCGAGGCTACTCTATAGCTCAGGATCCCTCAGGTAAATCACTCATAACCTCCCCACAATCAGACCGCTTGCCATTGCTAATTTGTACTCTTTTAGAAAGATTACTAAGATAAGATTCAAACCATTTAACAACCATATTTGAGAGGTGAAACAATTTGAGCCTAGTCAATAGTAGATTATGGTTGACTGTATCAAACGCCTTAGAGAAGTCATAAAGGACAACAAACGTTATTTTCCTTCTATCAATTGCCACTTTCAAGGTAAGAAGTTACTTCATGTCCAAAACCCAGACTACATTGAGCCCATTAAAGTGTTAGTTCTAAGGAGTGCCGTAAGTTGCTGATGAACAACCCGTTCGGAAGATTTAGACAAGGAAATATTCCGACCTGTAGAGATGCGTTATAGATGTGCAAGAGAATAGAGCCGATGACTGGTGAAGCAAGGCGAATCATATGAATTAAGATACCATCAGAACCTTGAGCATTTGATTTTACCTCAAAGATTTTTTAATTAGAGTTTCTTGCCATATGTCAGAAAAGAATAATTTAGTATCATCAAAAGTAAAGGGAACTGTAGATGGGGTGCGAGTGCTGCTTGCAAAGAGTGTGGACTTTGTGGTAAAAGCTGTTAAAAGGTCTGCAGGGGAGAAATTGTTATAAGGAGTTAGGTGTTTAGACGGAATACGTTCGAGCCTTCTTAAGAGAAGTCAGATGCTTTCATTTTTATTCCTGTTTTTGATAGAATTTTAATTATATTGATTGTATGAATTCATTATTTAGGTTTGTACTAAGTTTCTCAATTTACGGAATTCTGCTCGAATAATACTATTTTTTGTTCCTTTAGCCAATCTACGTTTTTTCTCTCTTTCTTTCATCAAATCTCTATTATAAAAAGTGATCAAAGGTGTGGACTTCTTTTTTGATTTGAGGGTACGCAGAGGTGTAAATTTGTCAAAGGCTGAAAATAAAAATGTGGTTAGACAAATGACCTTTCTATTTATATCATTCTCAGTAAAAATGCTTTTCCATTCATAAGTAGAGAAGTGCTCAAGAAATTCAATTTCATTTATGTATATTTGTGAGATTGCGTATGGACAGAGGAGTTATGCTAGTGGAGGCATTAAAGGAGAACTGGTATTGGATGCTGATAAGGTCAAAAATGTCAGCCTCAAGTTCCCTGCAGTAGGAGGCATTAGGAGGTTTATAAATGACACTCACCAACACACTGTCCTGAGGCGATGATATCTTGATAAAAAGGTACTCAGCAGTAGGGTAATTGACAGGAGGACTCACTCCCATCAGTACACCCTTCAAGGTGTCATGAATATAAAGACGGACCCCACTTCCTCTTCTCTCATCTCGATCTCTGCGGTAAAGTGTGTAATGGTCAAGTGCTATGAGGCTCGAGGGAATGTTGGGCGTAAGCCAGGTCACGGACACGGCTATGATATGATAGGTACAGGACATAAAGTGATGTTTAAATTCGTGGTAATGTGCAGGTAAAGACTGAGCGTTAACGTGACAAATATTTACGGTTTCAATTTTGAGAGTGATAGGTAAAGTGCAAGTATAGTTAAATATAGAAGTGTTTAGAATGCGATAATAAGTTGAAGAAGCCTTTCCGTAAAGCTATAGTGACAGAGACTTATGACCAACAAAATACCGTTCACTTGTATATATTTAAAAACAGGAAATAAGATAGATAAAAAGGAAAAAATTAAAAAAGCAATAAGCATTATAAAGCTTATGATGTATACAAAATGCATCAGAAAGGTCGATTTGCAGACTGTGCAAGGCTGAATTAGCGCAGTAAAAAATACAAAATTGTTGATATTTAAGTTGATATTTAACTTCAGAAGGCACAGTATCCAGAATTTCCAGTTGCAGCAATATATAATATGACATATATTTAAGTGTGTAGAAATAGTATAAAAGATAGAGTAGTGCTAATGTTCGACTAGAAAAAATTAAATACATATTGGACATAGAGAGTAATTGCTATTGCAGTCTTTCAACAGATTGGATGTTCGAGACGTGTATTCTTGGCGAGCTATCCTCCTTACGGTAGAAAATTTTTCCGCCAGAAATCCGCAAGTATTTGATTTTTTTCTCTACGAAGACAGATAGCAATGGCATAAATCTCCCTGTTGAGTGGTATTAATCCGTTACGAAGGTTTATAAAACGCTTCTCGTTGTCAGTCGACCTCATATTCGAAGTAGAAAAGCCTTTCTTCTTCTTACGAATTTGCATCTCATCTGAAAAGTAACGAATCGTCTTGAGTGTTTTTTCCTTCAAATTATTTCTCTCTTCCCTAGTATTCATTTCATACGCTGCGACCCTGTACAAGGTGTTAAGGGCCCTGTAAGTCGAGTGTAAATCGCAAAAGTCGTATTCAGACCAAACGGCGAAGCCATTTTGTCTGACTTTTTGTATAAATAACATAAAGGGTATAAAGACTCGCGGTACAGGTCGCTTTAAAAGCAATCTATTTTTTATGGAACAATTAGAAGAAATAATTTTTCCTCGACTTCATTCAGGGACGAACAAACTATATACGAAAACTAGGGGCCCCTACCCGATTGAGTGGTTGAATTCCCAAAAGGTTGGGTGAGCGTAAGTTTTTGGGGGTGGATAATATCATGAAATGCAGCCTTTAAGTAAAATTAAACTGTAAACAATGTCATATCTTATAATCAATTTGCCCCCGAAATCAGTATAATTATAATAATTCATATATTTTGTTAAAAATTCGTCTTTTCTGATACAAAATTAATAATCTTCGTGCTTAAAAATTCAACAATTTCGTTTAAAATTAATTAATTTAGTTTCAAATTCGTGTTTTCTGTTTGAAAATTAAAATATATTCAGTTGAAAAATCATGTATTTTGTTAAAAAACCATTTTTTTTGTCGGTGCTAAATTAATCTTCTCGGTTGCAAATACAACTACTTGGTTGAATGAATTGAGCATGTTCAGTTGAAACTTAAATTATTTCGTTGAAAATTCGTATTTTTGAGTATAAACTAATTCTTATGCTTTAAAAATTAATATTTTGTATTAAACTTTCACTGTTTTGTCAAAACTTAATCTACTTTCTTTAAAAAAGTGAACGATCTTTTAAAAAATATCATTTTTGTTTGACAAGTCATCAACTGTTTCGTTGATCATAAATTCATATATGTTGCTTCAAAATATTATAATTTCTGTTAAATTTGACAATTTGGTTAAAAAGTCATTTTTTTATGAGGATTCTTCACTTTACTTGAAAATTCATCTGGTTGGTTGCAAATATAACTATTTTGTTAAAAAATCATTGTTTTGATTTTGTTTGAAAATGTATTTATTTTTTTATCTGAAAAATTGACTGTCACTTCAAAATTTATAATTGTAGTTGAAAAATCATCTCAGTATAATCTCCCTTTTTATACATGGAGAGCTTGTATATTGTCATGTAATGTACAACCCTTCTAAAAATAATCAATTGAACACGATTCATATCGATTGAGTGTGATCAAACGGTGAATCGCTTTCAATTGTTGCTAGTTGTGCCAATTGTTCCCAATCGGGTTGAATTGAGTGAATGCACTTGCCTGCAGTGCTCCCTCTGCAGTTTTCGTTTGTAACACACATGACGCGCACGTTTTGATAGGTTGGAAATTGAATTTTTAATAATTCAACAAAATTTTCGAGTATAAAAAATTGAATGTTTGTTCAGGCGGTATACCGAATGAGGAGTCGAGAGGCAGTATGTAAAAATCATGCAACCTAATGATGTGACAGAGTGATATAGTGTCTTTAACAAGTTAGGCAGTAGTAGTTTGATTTAGCGGGTATATTATTCTAAGACTTTTATTTATTTCTTTTTAAATTCATATTGTTGACATTTTTTGGTTTGAAAGCGTAAAAAACCGCTTGTAAATAATTATTACAATATCAAAATGCTGTGCTGACAACTTAACCTCTAATTCAGAATAATGGATACCCAATTGAAAACGATTGGAATCATTAGAACGTAGGATGGCGCCAATATTTGAAACTCAGACTAAATAAATTGTAGGTAACTCATTATATTCTTTCAATTTTCAGAAGAAAAACTTATGCAATCTCTTAAAATGTCTCCCAGTATAACAATTTTGAATCTATAAATAAGTTTGATTTGAAATTCTCGAACATTTCTAGTTTTTAATACTTAAAACACTCAATTTTGAATATTTCAAATAATTTGGTTTGCAATGCCTGATCTTAAAATCTTTGAATTCCAAAGGTTTCAAATTTGTTATTGTATAATATTAGATTGTTCAGAAGGCTTTATGTAATTAAAAAGTTAAATCAATTGACAATAATTGACAGGAATGGAATTGGAGGTTTAACTATTCAAAAACTGTTACAGATTAAACTATTTTTTCATCTAAACAATAAAAATTATGGTATTTACAGGTGAAATGGTTCAAAATTGTAATAAATACATGCAGGAATCATCGCAACAACTGGTTATTGTTCCCCAAGCACAGACATTTTCAGGGTGGCGATTCGGCGGACGATTTCACATTCTCGGTTCTTCCTGGTCAAGTTTTTCAATTTTCCCGGCCAACTAAAAGTAACAAATTCGTATTTGCCGCAAAACGCAAACATTTATTTCAATTCCTGACGTTTATTATAAACATCTTTCAGCACAACAGAGCAAAACGTGGTCAAATAAATAAATTTTTGGAAAATACTCAAATTTTCCACTAAAAATATCAATTTTTTACTAAAAAATGAAATAGTTATAATTTCAATTGAAAAAATTAATTCTCAACAAAGAAAAAACAAATTTCCAACAAAAAAGTTGAATTTTCAACCAAAGTGATCAATTTTCAAACAAAATTGTGAATATTCAACAAAAAAAAATATAATTCTTCAACAAAATACATGTATTTGTAACCAAATAATTTTCAAATAGATAATTGAATTTTGAACTAAAAAAATAATAATTTTCAACCGAAAACAGAATAGTAACATTTTTAGTAAAAAAATAATTTTAAACGAAACATAGGAGTTTTGAAATAAAACAATGAATATTCAACTGAAATAGTTGAATTTTCAAGCAAAAAATTAATTTTTACTAAAAAAGATAAATTGGCAACAAAAACTTAAATGATTAAATGCTAAGTTAAGAAAATTAATGATTAACCAAACAAAAGAAGAGATGAATTTTCGAATGAAATTGTAAATATTTAACTGAAATAGTTGAATTTTAAATCAGACAGATGAATCTCTTGCTGAAATGATGAATCTTTAACCAGAATAATTGAATTTTGGACCAATAAGATGAATTTCTACCAAAAGACGAATTTCAAACTAAAAAAGATCATTCTTCTACCAAAAATTAAATGAATGAATTTTTAGCAAAAAAAGCATGTTCAGAAAAAAGGGATGAATTTCCAACTAAAATTATGGAACAGTCAACTGGAATAATAGTTACATTTTCATT
Source organism: Andricus quercusramuli (assembly GCA_932178445.1). Classification (NCBI taxonomy): domain Eukaryota; kingdom Metazoa; phylum Arthropoda; class Insecta; order Hymenoptera; family Cynipidae; genus Andricus; species Andricus quercusramuli. The sequence goes on from CAKNXH010063792.1 coordinate 54,332, forward strand.
TGAAAAAAAATCATTTCCAACCAAAAAAGATTCAAAGAAAAAGAATAGTTGAATTTTATGCCAAAAAGATGAATTTTCAACCATAAACATTATTTTGTTTACAAAAAAAGTCAAATTTTCCACAAAGTACATACATGTTCAAATAAATAGTTTAATTTTTAAATGCGAAATATCGATTTTCAACGAAACAGTTGAACTTTAATCAAAAAAAGATTAATTGATTTCCAACGAAGTAGTTACATCTTCAACCAGAGATGAATTTTCAATTAAAATGATCAATCTTCCAAGAGAGAGTGATATTGGGACAGAGGGTGACGAATTAACAAGTGAAAATGCTAATATCCGTAGGATATTAGAAGTTGAGAAAGAATCTGAATAGCTCTACTCTCATTTAATTTTAATTGTTCTGTAACTAAAATATTTTCAGTAATTTATTTGATAAATTGCATGTTTTTTATATGAAATTATAGACAATGAAATTAATAATTTGATGGAAAAATTTCACCTCATTAGCAAATTTGTTGATGACAGCACTTCCAGCTCGCGGAAATTATTACAAAACATTTATTTAATTTTTTCCATTAACATATTGCTTAAAATGTCTTGCCTCGCAAAAAAGTAAATAAACGTTTTCAAATGATTCCCGCGAGACGAAAGTGCTGCCATCAAATTGCCACTTCATAACCACCAAATCTTACTACCGATTGGCCCGATTGGGAACGATTGGAAACGATTGAAACTTTGCAACACTCAATCGTTTCCAATCGTGCACACACGATTAAGAAACACGATTAGAAACAATTCAAATTTCTTTCTATCGTTTTGAATTGTTTTCAATTAATTATTTCTAGAAGGGAAGGTACTACTTTCGGAGTAAGTTGCCGAAAATTGTAGTTACACTGATTCGGCGTGAATATTGCATGCGGGAATTCGGGGGCAAACTGATTTCGAGATATTATATTTTTTACAGTTTAATTTTAGTTGAAGTTTGCATTTCATGATATTATCCACCCCCAACCACTTACACCCACCCAACCTTTTGGGAATTCACCAACTCACTTGGGTAGGGGCCCCTAGTTTTCGTATATGAAGTGTTTGCCCCTATGTGAAGACAAGGTAACTGTACCGTGAATCTTTATACCCGTTAGATTATTTATACCAAAAATCAGACAAAATGGCTTTGCCCTTTGGCCTAAATCCGACTTTTGCGATTTATACTCTATTTCCAGGGCCCTTAACGTTCACATGTACATCATACAACACATATTTCTCATTGAAATTAATTTTACGGCACTGTTGCAACAACTGCTTTCTTACCTCATTCTTACCGAAAGTACAAATTTTCAAACGCAATGCACAAACTGAAGAGAAGGTCACACCTCCGATGCGTTTTATCACCCCCGAATGCCCGTTTCTCTCAAAGATTCAAATACACTTTAGCCTCCGCAGCGAAAACTTGTCTTTGAAATTGTATATAGAAAATAAACGCATATTAGTGTTGTGTTAAAAACGGACTTTTTATTCAGTAAAAAGACCACCTAACTTTTTAATTAATTCCAACAATTTCGAAAAAAAATTTGGTCCTTTGAATCGCGGATATTCTAACGAGCGTGTCACTCTAAAGTGAATATGAACTTAAGAGTGCTCAATGCAGGGATCGAAGTAGGAATCACATTTCATGAGTGATCTTTCGACGACACATACTCAAGTGACTTTCAGATATTCACATGTCACAATACAGAAACATTTCAGTAAATTTTTAATATTTTCATTCAAAAATTGTGATTTCCAAGATGATCACTCGTTTATAGTCAAAATCGTAAAGCAAGCAAGCACCAAGGAGAAAAATTCAACATTGTAGTCAGTTCCAGTATCCGGAGTCATTTCATCAAGACGTATGGCAAATTTTTTCAACAATCATAATTTTCGTGATTCAATTCATGATTGATTTTCGTATTCAACAATACATACATATACATATATATCAGTTAAAAACGAATTAAACAACCACCGCAGGGTTCCACTGAGAGCAACTGCCATCTAAAATGACACCGGCTTCCAGTAGAACCGTGGTAAATCACACTTATGGCCACGTATCACAACCGTGAGATGGGTGGTTTCATATATATATATATGCATATGCACGGAAACTTTTAAAGAAATGTAGAAAAGCAGACCTTGTCGAAGGAGCAAACTTTTGCTTGCCTCAAATCATCAGTGTGGCATTTCCACCTTAGCATACCGTGCCCGCATTTGATGTCAAGAAGTTACCAGTGATAGGTGCAGAGCGTGTCATGCACACGCTGAATACCTAGAACACATACTATCTGGGTGTCCGACCCACGCCGGAACGAAGTACATCTATAAACATAATGCGGCCCTAAGAGTACTTTATTACCATCTTTGTCACTCTTACGGTGTTGGTCGCGACCCTGCCCTGCCGAACGCTCCAAGGGATATAGATTCAATTGTCCGAAACGAGAAGTGCCAAATTTTCTGGAATTACGATTTTCGGGCAGCAGTCTCCGTTGCTCACTCGAGACCTGAAATTGTTCTCCAAGACTTCGAGAAATGAACTATATTCGTGATCAAATTCTCGGCTCCGTCCGAGTACAACATCACTGCAAAGGAGAAACAAAAGAAGGAGAGGTATCAAGACCTTAAGAGAGAGCTGCAACGACTGTACCCAAAGTATTCATTGCGAGTAATTGTCCTTGTGATTGGTGCTCTCGGAGGTGCGAAACTATCACTGGTTCGTAAACTTAAACCCATACCCGCGTGCCAAAAATATGCCAAGGCACTAGCGAGATGGATGCAGAAAGCTGTCATCCTTGGGTGGCTTCGTGTCCTCAAGACACACGCGGGTTTCGCCGGCCTGTCGTTGTGATTTCGTCGTGCCCTGTGACCACCCATCTCACAGTTGTGAGACGTGGCCATAGGTGTGATTTACCGCGGTTCTACTGGGGGCTATTGACATTTTACGGATGGCGGTTGCTCTTAGTGGGACCCTGCGGTGGTTGTTTAACTATTTTTTCAAATTATATATATATACAGGGTGTCCCAGACTCAAGTGTCCGGACTTATATAGCCATATAAGAATTAAAAAAATAAATAGAAAATTCCTTTTCCAAAAATCAGTTGCAGTTTTACTTTTTTAGTTATAAAACATTTAAGCTGGACCAATCAGGAGCGCTGTATAAACAGCCATGTGTGCGTGAATGGGATTCCAACGTAGTGTTCTCCCGTCGCTAACCCCACCTCTGCACTCACTTCGATAACACTGCGTTGAAATCTCGTTCACGTACACACGGCTGATTATACGGCGCTCCTGATTGGTCCAGCTTAAATGTTTCATAACTAAAAAACTAAAACTTCAACTGATTTTTGAAAAAGGAATTTTCTATTTATTTTTTTCATTTTTATACGACTATATAAGTCCGGACACTTGAGTCGGGGACACCCTGTATATATATATATATATATATATAT
>CAKNXH010063792.1:57920-74804 GCA_932178445.1 Andricus quercusramuli
TATACCAAAGTTCTATATATCACCCAAGGATCTGGCTGAACTGGATGACGAGCTTCGTGGAGAATTTTTCGAAGAATCCAACCTCTGGACTATCAATTGTGGCGTGTACAATGCAGCGAGAGCTTTGGCAGATGCAAACCGTGAAACAGAACCAACGGTTGATCATAAGACCAAAAGACGAATGCATCAACTCAGCACAAATATAGGCTGGGCAAGACAGTACGCGTCCCCAGGGGAGGTCGAAGCATTTTGGAGAGAAATCTACGAAGTTCAACATCCACTTGAAGAAGGCTCAAAGAATATAAATAGCTTCAAGGAGCTGTGCAATGCCCTCGTAACATCAGTCGATGTCGTATGAGCTGACGATTGCTTTCCTTAGATCACCCGGTTTAAAGTCGGGCACGGAGGGCTTCATTTTGGCATGTCAAGATGGTGTAATTTCCACTCTAGCATACCGTCGCCACATTTGGAGCCAAGACATTCCCGATGATAGCTGCAGGGCCTGTCATGCACATCCCGAGCATCTAGGACACATACTATCTAGTTTTCCAACTCATGCCGTAACGACCTACATCCAAAGGCACAATGCGACACTAAGAGTGCTTTATTACCATCTCTGTCACTCTTACGGCATTAGCCCAAATACCTCTCCGCTAATCGTCTTGATCATCGGTGCTCTTGGAGGTGCCAAGGTTTTACTGGTTAATAGCCTGAAAAGCATCCGTGCGTGTCAACAAAATGCTGAGAGACATGCGGGGAAAATGCAGAATGCGGTCGTCCTTGGGTCGCTCCGTGTCCTCAGGGTACACGCAAATTTTTCTCTCATGACAAACTTTTAACTATATTTATACATATACATATACAACGGATCCTTTCTGTCCAGCCCGTTAGTTGTACCTCCTTACGAATTCGATTGAATAGGCTAGTCTTTAACTGTATTCACGCTGGGGAATTTAGGCGAATTGGAGTTCGACTTAAAATCGGGCGAATTAAACTAAATTGGCTCACACTGAAATGAATTTGTGCTGATGCGTACACACAAATAAACTCCTCTGAAAAATTTTCGCTGATTTCGGACGGATAATCGAAAAGTTATAGCTGAGGAGCTTACTTTCAAAAGGGCATAAATCAACTTTTCAAAATTTGTTGTTTTTTTGCGTTAATCATATCTTTAGGATGAACCCTATCAAACTATTTATCAGTTTCCTTCAAAAAAGCTTTCTACCCTATATTAAAAGTGAGTTAAACATTTGCTTTGCCACCAAAAGAGCATGCATCCAGTCTCTGGATAATGAGATAACCAGATAATGAGAATGCAAACTTCTGGTAATTTGGTACGTGGCCTAGGACCAAAACAATGTAGGAATCCAGAAAACCCAGTTCTTTTATAAATGCTGTAAAACATTTTTCTCGATTTCCCAACAAAAACCATAAGTGGATATATTCCCTTTTAAAAGTAAGCTCCTCAGTTGAGAGTCACGTTCGATTCTCGTTCAAAATCCCACAAATTTCAAAGGAATTTCTAATCCGTGATTTATTAGATCATGACCAGAAACAAGTAAGAGCATTCAAAACACTTTCACAACAAACTGGACATTGGGCTATACTTCTCGTGAAAAATAGGAAGAGTATTGACAGGAAACAGACGTACCTTTTTTTAAAGACATGATCGCATTTCTCGGACAACGTGCGCTCATTGAAGGGTAAAAATAAGTACACAAGCAAATTTTAGCTTAAAATAAACTCAATTGTCTAAAAATCCATAATTTAAAAACAACTTTAAGCACTTTCAATCGTGCAACAACACAACACTAGATTCTGAGCAAAGGCGAAGGTTGTTTGGTAATGGGGTAGGGAAGGGAGGTTAATGGACTGATTACGTCAGGCTGGTAAGGCCTGACAAATTATTAAATGCAGGATCGTGGTCACTTATCAATCCTACAGGGATTTTGTTAAATTAATAGAAAAAGAGCAAAAATTCAAATATATGTTTATTAGAGTACAAAAATAAGAAGAAGAGCTGCAGTATAGTAAAATATAAAACTTAGGCTAATTTATTGTCTTACAGTCTCTATATTCGGAAGATAGTAGCAAGATCCTTTCGCAGAGTTAGTTCGGGATGCATGATGACAAATAAATGCTTATTACTTTCACCAATAGAGCGATACATAAACCGTATCAGAGATCAAATCCACTCTTGAAGTTCTTTGTACGAATGTATAACACTACAAACTTTAAACGGAAAGACTCATACGGCGACCGTACCTAGCCACAGTCGAAAGGACTTTGTTCACGAAAGACACGCATGAATTCAAGATCCTCGAAAGTCACGTGCTTGTTCTTTGTTCATAAATTATTGTCAATTAATTATTATTATTATTTGTTCAATAATTATTATTATTCTACTCCGTCATAAACGGTTTTTAATTCTATGTGCTAGATGCAGATATATTGGGTATGTATTTGCAGCTATTTGATTACATTATTACCTCCTATTTGTGTAAACATTTGATTATAATTATTTTATATTCTTAGATGGTATTCAATTCAATTACCTATCACTAGATGGGTATATCACGTAGCTTTATGTTAATTATATTATATTAACATCTCTGAATTAACGATGTTTAGGAAAGTCTGTCCACTTATGACAATACACAGTTAATTAGCTCGCGCTTACTACGTTATCCATCGTAGCAGATTTATCACCGGTCATATGTGATTAAGTAGTTGCGACTGACCATATAAATAGTTACATATTGTAAATAAACTAATCTATTTGCCATTCGGCGTTACGACAAAATTTGAAAAATGTTTAGGATGTAACAGTCCTATTTACGCAGAAAAAAATTCGCTTCTTTCATGTTCCTTATTCGAAAGTAAGTCTCCTAAAGAAAGATATATGGAAATCAGAAAGAGTTCATTATGACACAATTGCATTAAGGGCTTTCATCATCAGCATGGAGCCGAAACAAAAATTTAATTTAGAAAGAAGTTGTATCGAGGAGTTGTTGTCGGCCGGAAGTAGGTCTATCGAGGATTGGGAGCTGTTCGGTGGAAAATTGGACGTGACGGAGGAGCGGGATACTAGCTTCCGAAGTGAGGTGAGAGGCCATAAGGTGGGTGCCAAGAGGTCGATGGAGAGAGCGGTTAGCCTAATCTGGAAGAGGAAGAGCATTATCAATAAAATGAAGGATTTCTGTGGTACAAAACGAAACATGTACAAGCCAATCACAACGGGGTTACATGACGCGTTTGAGGTCATTGAAGAAATGAGGAGGAATGCAGGGTTGATAGAAGGCTAGTTCAACAGATTTGAATACCGCATTGGTGAGTTTTTCACTAAGAAGGTGCGAGAAGCCAAGAAGACAGCAGGCGCAAATGACACGGCTTCCAAAGGAACTCAGACGGAAGCAGACCCCGCAACCGGGAAGAGCGCGAGAGAGCCTACTAGGAGTCCCCTCTAAAGCGACACCAAAGAAGGAGAACCCGAGACGCGCCCGATCGGAAGGGGTGCTGGTAAAACCGACTCAGGGGCAAAGCTACGCAAGGCAGACAAGAAGCGGCAGTGTCTTCATTGAGGTGCGAAACGAGGCAGAGGGCAGGTCCAAATTGTCATCTGCTATCAGGGAAGCAGTCATAGAAGCGGGAAACGTGCGCAAACTTCGGGAAGAACATATTAGGAGACGTCAAAACCAACCTGACAAAAGAGGCCTTCAGGGGAACCTGAAGGCCTTTGTGCAGCTGAGTGAGGAGTTGGCCGCCAGGCTAATTCGAACATACACTTGAAGGTGGGGTGGGTCTCTTGAAGGGTCCGTAAGAAGACGGAGACCACGAGGTGCTATCACTGTCATGGCTACGGCCACCTGGCAGCGAAATGCGAAGGTCCGGGTCGGACAAAGTGCTGCCGAAGATGCGGCAAAGAGGGGCACAAAGCTGGGGATTGCGACAGCAAACCACACTACTACCTCTGCGCTGGAAAGGAGAGAGGACCCCAGACAGACCATCTTCCGGAGACCATGAGATGTTTCACGTTCCGAGAGGCAGCCGCGCAGCGGAGATCGCGCAAGTAACAACAAGTACCAACCATATCCAACCAAGATATCGAAGCCCGACCAGCCCGATACGCAACGAAGTCGCGTTGCTGAGGACGATGCGTACATCTTGGTTGGAGCATAGAAGGTAGAAGAAAGAAACCAGCAGGAGCCTTAGCAGGTAAGAAAGCGGCACCCGCTGAAGTAATGAGAAAGCGGTTCGGGGGGGCATTATCCGAAGAAGAAGGGTATTTCTTTAGTGGGTAAAAGATGGCACATCATCGTCATATTCACCACCATCGAAATCCCCACACTACCGAAAAGTGCAGACCCTTCTCTTGTATCTGGGCTAAGATTCTTTCGACATTTCCGTCAAAAAAAAAAAACAATCATCATCTTTTCAGAAATCCACCCTTCAAATATTCAGATTAGGGAAACAGATGTTATCTTTTCAGTCAGCTTTCCATGTCTAGAATTTTTATACATGCTATTATTCAAGAAATTTGTATATGAATCGGTTGTATATTGGAGGCTCAAGGTCAACTGAACTGCTAAAAATGATACATTTTTTGTTTCTTAATCTGCTGTGTCAATTTACTAAAAAATGGACAGTGTATATGCAGAGCAGTTATTTATTACCTAAAGATTTCCATTATTACAGCAAATATGAACCGATTTTCATGAATCCTTTTTTTACTATCTTCTAATTACATAAATTAATTAATTCTGCCAATTAAAATTAAATTAATCTATGTTTTCATAATTTCAGTTTTTGTAACCGGCCTTAATCTCATAAGAATGAAAAGGTGATCCGTTCTAGACAATTCAACTCGCAGCGGGGTGCCTGGCTCCTCTCGTTTACCAAGGGTCCAAGAGCACACGGCGAAAACGCAGAGGCAGCCAACACTGAGCGTCACTGCTATTGCACTTTTGTTTTCGATTATTAAACAAAATATTTATGCGTCAAGCCGTTAAGTTGAGGCGATTAGTTAAGACTTTCAGTTAAGGAGAGTGAATGTAAATGAATAAAAAGGTCGAAGAAGCTAGAATAAGAGAAGGAGAGGGAAATGACGGAATGAAGGAATTAAAAACTGATGTAGCAGACATAATCGGTATTTTCTAGGCCCAAGAGGCCGAAAATAAAACATTTTTTATTATCTGCTCGAACTTACGTTTATTAACTAAACAAAATGAAATACCTCAAGTGTCGTTTCTTAATTCTTATTTTTACCTTACAAAAATATTTCTAAAGTTTACAGTTGCTAAGGTATTTACCCACTGCCGCTGATTCTTCCATAAGCTCAACGTAATCCTTTACATCGTTCATGAATCTTCTTAAAAACGTATGGTCCCTTCGTACATTAATAATTAATTGTTTCACCTCATTTATGCTGAAAAGAAATACTTTGTCAAGTGATTCAGTAACTGAATTGAAAATTGAAATAAGGAACGTAGTATCACAAATTTATTTACCTTATGCTTCCTAGAAGGCACTTGATCTTAATATCATCGATATTGATTTCGTCAAACGGTTTTATATTCAATGTTATTTCCAATATTATGTCCATTCTTTTCGTCTGTGTTAAAAACAATATTCTGAAATTTAAAGCATTTCACAAATTATTTTTTTTACAAAATATATAAGTAGATTTCCGTTTCTTTTAAGTTCTTTAGATAATAAATTATATTCTATTCTGGTAAAATTAATAAGTTGCATTACCCATCAGTATTAATCTGAATCAAATTTAATTCCTTTAACTGTTCCAATTCAAACATAAAATCTAATGCCAATTTGACTTCTATTGAAAACTGTCCCAACAGTGGTAAAACGTCTTCATATAGTTTATACGATTTCAGTAGAATTTCGGGATGTACATTGTTTAAAATTAAATCATGAACTATACGTATTAGATCTTGCTTCGTATCTGCAAAAGATAATATGTTTTATATTTTCCTGTAAGTAAAGAAATTAAGCGACATTATTATTTTCTCAGTAAAATTACAAAATTCTATCACTCGAAAAATCTTTAAAATAGAATGTATGTAAACAACATTATCATGTTTACAGACTTCGTTGCATTTACAAATTTCACCTCCTGTTAAAAAAGAATTTTCCTTTTTAAACTGTGTTTTTTCAACTTATACATTGTCCACTTTTTAAACTTTTGATCTGAAATTATTCTACTTTTAAGATTTTCAATTGAGTATCGTTAAATTTGATTTTTTCTGAGTGCTTTGAATTTTTAATTATTCTATTCTACTTCGAGAGCCTGTTATTCAACATTAAAAAATTTGTGAATAATTACCACAATATTCAACGAATTTAATTTAAAACCAAATAATTCTTCATGCTGAAATTGAAGCTCTTTAATTTCGAATGATTTTATTTGGATTTTATCTTTCTCTAAACTAACACCTCAACACTGCGTTATGAAGGAGTGATATAATGCGCATAGGAGACGTTTCCATAGTTGCGTTGGAACCGCTATCTTGTGTATCTCCATGCGCACTATCGTCCATAGCGACCGAAAGTGTTAGTAGCCGTTCCCATACAATGTCCCTTTATATAAAATTCAATACATTTTAAGCAAATATTTCGACTTTCGAAGCTGACTTGAGTTGATGAGTTTTCGGCATTAATTTGACAGTTGAAGTCAAGCGCAGTTTGTCATAAGTATAAAGCTCAAATTAGCTTCGTTTAACTTGCACTCAGCAGAACTTAGCTCAACTCGTACAAGTTCATGCTGAAGAAAATGATGCACACTACTGATATAATTTGTTCTCACCTGGAAGAAGAGATTTGATTTTAATATCTTTAATCTCTTTCAAGGAAGCTTCATCTTGACTACTCAATTCAATTATTACCACCAGAGACTTGGAAATGAAATTAAAAGTCAGCATTTTTTCATTTAAAAATCGCACGTCCCATATACAATCATTCCTGAAATTAATAATGGTTTATATTTAAAAGAAAATTGTGTACGGTTGAACACACATAATATTTAATATTAGTTTTAAAAACTCTGAAGGAATTAAAACCTATACAATTGCCCCGTGAAAATGCAGTAAATCGAATGAACGAACTAAAATCCAATGAATATTTGTGCACGTCCATCTGAAAAAGGCTCATATGTCGATCCTGGATTATAATAGCAACGGTACGACGAAAATTGTTCAACGTTGGCTCAAATTGTTAGGACATCATGAAATATTGTGGCCTGAAAATGTATCAGGCCAACACCTTTTTTTTGGAAAATCCGATATTTCTTGGGGTGTGCAGGCCTCGGACTCACTACAAATTCACACCATTTTACACTTTTTTTGAGCAATTACAATATTTTCCTACTATTTCAAATAAATTACACTAAATACACTATTTTCTCACAATTGTCCGCCAATGACACTATTTCTTCACTTTTCATTTGAAAATATTTTTGAACATCTTCGCTGATTTGCTAAAATAATAGATACGCCATCTCAACGAATCAAAACATACCGAAAAATTGTCTCAATATCTGATTATACAAGAATTCCAGAGTACTTCAAATTCACTGGTCTAATTGAGCGCGCGGAACAATCTCAAGGGTCCTTTTAAAAACTGCCTTCTCTCTGCTTTGTGAGTCGTGTATTCCACTGGTTTCGGGAAAATGGAGGTAAAGTTGGTGTAGTATGTTAGGAACAACTGGCATTGACTGATTCTTGTAAAATTGTGTGTACCCCAGTACCAGACAAGTTTGGAATAATATCACATCACTACAATCGATTAGTTTACGATTTACTAAAGATGTTAGAGAATATTGAGGAAAGGATCTCTAAAATATAGGCACATGTAACCTAAACATTCTGGACAAATAAAGGTCTTGATGAACTAGGGAATAAATGCAGTGATCTATCAATAGAAATGTATTATTTTTTTGACAACCAGGCCGTCCGTTTGGGAGATTTCGAAAAAATTCAGTTGAAACACAAGCTTGCTCCACATCGGTTTATAAAGCATTCTACTAGTCGCTGGGTTACGCTAAGTCCAATTTGCTCACTTGTTCTGGAGCAGTGGCCGCTCTGAATGGATACTTTTTGCAGTTTTTTTTTCAAACAAGACAGGTTACAAAACTTTGAAAACTTCGTAAACATATCTATCTGCATGCTTCTTCGACAAGCAGATATGAAAGCAAAACATCACTTTATTATAGACGGCGCGGCACTTTTTGAACGGTTTTCTCTGTTATTTCAAAAAAAGGAACCCCTGATTCATATTCTATTCGACAAAATCTAACTACCTCTTACCTACCTACCTACTACCTTACCTCTTCAGGACTTTTCCTCTTCGGCTCTTGTAGACGAATGGAAATTGTTACAAACAGAAATTGTTACAAACGGAAAAATTGCCGAAGTTTAATGAGACTCGAATCGATCATTATTGGAAGAAGAATATTTTTAATATCAGAAACCTCACTAATGACAATATAAAGTTTCCCCTGATTAATCAACTCATTAAAATTCGTTTATCCATATCTCAAGGAAATGCAGATGTCGAATGAGAATTCTCGAAGTCTCAACGAGTTCTTACTGACAGAGCAGAATTGAAAAAAAACTTTGAATGCGTAGCTCACAGTTTTTGGTTCGACAAAGAATTTGAGAAATAAATTACACCTGTTTCCTTTAACGCAAAAGTTAATAAGAAAATCACATTTAGCCCATAAGACGTACCTTGACTTCTTAGAAAGGAAAAAAAACGAACGGGAAAAAGAGGCAGAGGTTGAGAAGAGAGACAAAGAAAGACTCGAAGAAGTAAAGACAAATTTAAAGAAGTTTGAAGTTGAAAATAAGAGGGTTGATGAGCTTAAACAGAAATTGAAAACCATTCAACAGGAAACACATTTAAAAGAGAAGAATTCAAATTGTTTGATAGAAAAGGCTAAGAAAGAGTTTCAAGAAGCCTTAAGGCGGAAGGATTTTACAGGTGCTCATGTGGCAAATGAAATGCTTGCCACTGCTGAAAAATTAAAAAAGAAACAACAGCTCAAGGATATATACATCCATAATTTATCTAAAGAAATTGAATCAAAGAGGAAAAAAGTGGTTAGTGACCTGATCAGTGGAAAGCAATCTTACTCTTCGAATGCTTCTGCACCTGAATCTTCTGTCGAAAACAAGTCAAGAAAAAGCAAAGGAAAATTTGCCAAAGATGACGTACCAAATAAAGACAAGAAAGCCCACTCGGATGTCACAAAAACAAGAAATGATCCTGCCAAGAAATTAAACGACAAGGACGAACAAGGAATAGATAATAAGGGTGGACAAAGGAAAAACAACCAGGATGAACAAGGAACAAATGAACAGGATGACCACAAAAAAACTTTGAAGTCAATCATATAGTCAAGACCGCTACAAAAAGAAGCAAACCCGGTGAAGACTACATCTCGAAAAAGGCTAAGAAAAAATTTTCTCAATGTGTGTACACTCTAAATAGTGCTGAAAGAATCACATGAAAAAAGAGAACAATGGATGAACTCTTATAAATGTTTGTATTGAGTTCATTTATGGTAATTATTTCTTGAATATGCTTTTAAAATGTTAATTTAATCAAAACTTTGTTCATGTTGACATCACACCTCCTTCTATTCATTATTTCCATCAACATATAAGTTTAATGCGTGAAAATTTTTATTACACTATTTTTACACTTTTTTCTAATTCGTGACACATTTTACACTATTTTTTATCTCTGAAGTGAGTCCGAGGCCTAGGTGTGCAAAAAACTAGTAACTCAGAAGTTCGAAAGAGTCAAGACGAGTTTGTTAGGTTTCGAGTCTTGACGAGTTGAGCTCGATGGGTTCGAGCTTTCCGTGCGTAAAGCTCGAATGTCTTTGAGTGCTCGATACTTTCGAGTAGCCCGAAACCACAGTGGGTCTCCAATGCCTCAAGTCGATCGCACCTCTCCTTCTACCATGTGAGATAGACAACGAGGTACCATCGAATTTGAAACGATAGATTCGAAACTTCTTTTTCTATCGTAAGAGATAATCAGAGAGGGTCTGATGGTTTTGAACACGTCATACTTATCGTTTCGAAACGATCGAACCCTCTCTGTCTACCTCATACGATACAAAAAGAGGTTTCACATTCGATCGCACCTGGTTACCTATATCACATGGTAGAAAGAAAGGTCCGATCCATGGCGGAAATTTCAGAATGTGTCGAGCCAGCTTGAACTCGATTCGAAATAAAACCTGAAAAAAATCAAGATCGAAGTTTTGAGTTTGTTCACACCACTAGGGAATTTCAAAATAATTAAAATAATTAGCTTTATCTAATATTTCATTATATTTATATTTACCATAATATTTATACTTATCATATATTTTTTTTAAATATGCGAAATACCGAAGGAAGTCTAAAAGAAAAATGGTTCCTTTCAACGAGTGCAAAATATACAAAAATGGAAAAGAAACTTTTTATAGTACTCTTCGAAAGGATCAATTTTGCTTTTTTGTTCCGTTTATGTTAAAGAAATGTGTGGCACAGTATCCTAAATTTTTGTTTATAACACAATCAGTCCCGAGCTTTCTTTCCCATCCGTGTGACGAACTCCAGATAAAGACGGAGGAGTATTTCCTCAATAGGTACGAAATAGGTACTTACGTACTGAAAATTAGGATAATTGGCACTGTCCAGAATAAGTCACTCAAGTTTTTTCAATTCTCGGACTGCATAACAATTTATATATAACTTTGGCTACCTTCTTACTTTATGGCAAAAAAAATTATTCCTATGCTACTGCATTTGCTCACTTAGCTTCAGAATGTAAAAAATATACATTTGCCTTTCAAGACAAAATAATTTATGTAGACTTCAAAATTGGTATGCATTCGGCTATACATTCAGTGTTTAGTAATTCCATTACTATAAATTGTTGTAGAGTTCATTTAGTTCAAAGTTGAAGAACAATTCAAAAGCTCGGATTGAGTAATGAATACAAAGACGAAAAATCAGAATTAGGTTCTTTTTTTGAAAAACTCTTTTGGTCTGCTTTTTAAAATCCGCCCGATTTAGTAAAATGTTTTAATGAAGACCTCAAGGCTATCCAACCATTAGACATTAGAGTTCAAAAGTTGTATGATTATGTTTTTATATTAATAGTGTTTCAAAATTTCCCCCTGAAATCTGGGCTAAATTTTCTCCAACAATAACGCGAACAACAAACGGTTGTGAGGCTTATCATTCAAAAAAGAAACTCTATGTTTACCAATTGTATTCCAAACATTTATATTTTTGTCCAAGCTTTGCTGAAGTCCAATTGGGACTTAATGTTGAGCATCAAGAAGAGAAATTTTTATAGTAGAAGTAGATAAGTACAAACTGCTGCTAGTCCTAAGCCCAGGTTGACCCTGCCCACCCTAAACAAACCACGTGGTTTATGAAAGGCCACTTAGGAGTTACACTACTGTCGGAAATTGTCGGTACGATCAGCGAAAGTACTATCAAAAAGCACTGCCGACTTTGGAACGTGATTACTCGTTCAAAAATTGAGCGAGAAACTTCAAAAAAGAAACTATTAGAAAGCTTATTAAATTACGCGTCAATTGTGCCTTAACAGATATATATTTTAATCTGTTAAAGAGAATATACCACGTGAGAAGTTTAAAAAAATGCAAGGATTTCTCGAACTTTGTACCTAAACTTCAAATTGTAGCATGACCTGCGAAAATTGTAGCAAAAATCTCAAATCAATACCACATAGTCTTCGAAGTTTCACCTTTAAAATACGCTAATAAAACATAGTAAAAACCTTTACGGGTTCTCGAGATAAGACTAAAAATGTCCAAGTCTCAAATGTCAAGTTTCAGTCGGCGATTACTGCTGTCGACTGCGAGAGCGGTGATCGCCGAGAATTTCTTAGATTTTGTTTCTTAACTCCAACTCGTGCTTAGGAAAGGTACTTAGGAGAATTACGAAAAAAATTTAAAATTGACAAGATGTAATATTTGAAATCTTATCTTTAATTTATACTAAAAAAACTTCAAAAATATTCACGGGTTCCCTAGATATGAATAAAAATGTCCAAGCGTGTCTGCTTCGACACAGTTTGACATTTTTAGTCGTATCTCGAAAAACCATGAAGGATTTTATAGTTTTATTGGCGTGAATTAAAGATAAGACTTCAAAGACTATGTAGTATGAATTTTATATTTTTGCTACAACTTTCCTAGGCTATGCCAGAAGTTGAAGTCAAGGTAAAAAATTCGAGGAATTCTCGCCTTTTTTTGGAAAACTTCTCACGTGGTCTATTCTCTGTGAAAAATCAAAAATATCTGTATTAGAGGTCATTCGACGCAGAATTTACTCAGCTTTGCAACGGTTTTTTTTTAAAGTTCCTTGCTGCTTTTTGGAACGAGTAATCACGTTTCAAAGTTTGCAGAATCTTACTTTATGTGCTGTTTTTTTAATGAAAAAAAAATTTAGAATAAGGTGCCAAACATTTTTTCAAAATAAACGGAACAAAAGAACAAAATTGATCTTTTCGAAGAGTTCTGTAAAAAGCTTCTTTTCTAATATGTGAAAACCCCCAAACACTTAACTTACACAGATAGCCAGCGGTTTGTAAAAAAATTCATTTTCTTGTCCTATGCTTATATGATACATTATCAGCTCTTATTTTCATATCCTCACAGCAAGGGGAGGTGCGTATACTTTTTGCTGGAAGAAAAAATATAAGAGTGCGCTTACGACCCTTGTCAACTTGAAATGCATTTTCTCAAAAAGCAAATTTTCAAAGTTCCAAATTTAAGATACCTCGGTGTCTCGTTCTTCAACTTGGAAAACTCGTTACGTCTTAGGTGTCAGGAATTTAGTACCGTATATGCTCATATCGATGGATCCGAAAAGAAAATACTCAACTCACGAGGACAGATAGAAAACACATAACCATCGATGTAGGCAACTACATACAGACAACATTAGCCCTTTTTAGATGGACGAACACATTTTTTTACCATTTGTAAACTTTAGTAATGTTAAATGAACCTTACATTGGTCGACAAAATGTGACCTATGTGTCCATGAAATGGGACGTGTTTTTTCCGTAGTAGCAGCCCTCGTGAACAGAAATACCAACTGAAGTCTACGGTATATGCCTGTGTGAAACCTGTCTTAAACAGTCATATTCTGGTAAGCAGTAAGGAAGGTATACACTTTTTTGCAACACCCACCTCGAAAGTGAAGACTTCCATGCCTGTAAATGATATGCAAAATGCTTCAATTCAGCAGACTGCACGATGATAATAATGGCGTATGCGGACTTTGAAACACATCTATTTTTCGAATCGACGCAATGAACGAGCATGCGCACTTTAGAGATAAGTAATTTTTCACACCGGTAAAATAAAAATATTCTTACAAATTCTTAACAAAATATGTACAAATTTGGCTGAAAATCATCATACGGGATTGGAAACTTGATGAAAAAGTGTTAAAAAAAGTTCTAAATATTTTTCCTAGACGGTCGTTGCAAAAAATAGCGTATTATACACGTGTGCACAGGCAATTGCTATTCGTATAGTTGCAGCATTTGCTTTCAGCTCTTCGCAATCGTCTACAATTTCACACTCGCTTTGCTCGTAAACTAACCTCCGACTCGTGTTTCAAGCCTCCTGCTCATGCTGCCAGTTTCACACTCGCCAACAATCGCCTATTTTGCGCACTTGTATGACAAACATCTATAGTAAGGAATATATACGAGAAAAATATTAAAACTTGTTTGAATCTAGCCTGGAAACGATATTCAGATGGTATTTCTTTTCGCGTGGGAGAGATATTGATATAAATACCTCTACTTGATCGGAGAGATATCTTTTTCTTCCGTTTTCCAGTGGGATTTTTAGTAACAACACACATTTCTAGAGGAACTTCGATCGAGCCACCGCGCGACATCTATCCCCAACACCTTTAGTAATATTTTTTCGCGCTGAATTCAAATCCGACTTTCATGTTTTGCCCACACATCAAATTTTTATGATTTTCTTTTCTCAACATTTTTCTTTTTTTAATTACAAATTGCGCTGTAAGTAGAAGTATATATTTTTGTGAAAACGATAGACACTTAATTTCGATGCATTTTTCTTCGCTAAATCAAACAAGCACCTTATTTCTTCCATAGCTTGAACTTTTCTAAAGATAATTACAAACAATATTTAAAAACGGTAAAAAATGTTCTTTCTCTTAAAGATATGCTCAGTTACTACCTTTTAATAATTCAAACAGCTTATGCTCATTCAAAGCTATTAATAACTTAATACCGAGCGGAAGGATCAATCCCGACGCAACTGAAGCTGGTGTATGTCATCTGATTCGTCACTTTCCACAAAATAAGAAGACGAGCAAGTTGGGAAAATCACTTATTCATTTCAAAATGCTCAGAAAATACAGAACACTTATTACTGTGATACAACTACTTATTTAAAGAATCCGAAAATCTATGAAAATTTTCGGTAATTTTACCGGTAAATATGGTAATAATAAAATATGGTATTCACCTCTGACGTCACTTTTTAGTCCCTAGGGAGTAGAAAGTAGAGCTTTAGCATCGCTTCATATGCTTCATAGGCATTCTACTAACAAGGGGACCTTTAGGTACCCTTTTTTTTTTGAATTGATACTCTCCTCAATGAAAGGTACGTACCAGAGGTTTTCTGAGAAAAATCAAAACGACGGAATTTTGAACCATTTTCGAGAAAAATGCATTTCAAAAATTGCGAACGGATGGTCATCGAGCCGATGTAAAAGTATTGTGAAACGTCGGTAACAATCTGGTAGAGCGCTCGGCTGATAGCCGCAAGGTTGCGCCTTCGATTCTTGCTATCCGTACTTTTACTTTTATTTGTTTTATTCATCAAAATTCTTGTTTATTCCATTTTTGAATATTATTTAAAGAAATTATACCATTTAATGATTATTTATTCATCATTTTCAATGAACACCTTGTTTATCGTATTTTTATTATCATGATAATAAAGTAGTAAAGGTAGTAAGTAGGAATTTATTAAATGAGTCACTGCATCCACTGGTATTTCGTGATTATTATTCAAATTTTTATTTGAAACTCTTTGTTCCTACTTTAATTTAAAATTTTTAATACTAGAAACTATTGAAGAATAAATGATTTAATGAAATGCACAATTGTCCAAACGAGTGATAATGAAAAGATGATGAACATAGTTTTTATTGGAAATTTGGAATAAATAATCATTAAATGATACAACTTCATTCAATGTTATTAAAAAAATGGAATAAACAAGCATTTTGATAAAAAAATAAAATAAAAAATGTACGTATAGCGAGAATCGAACGCGCAACTTATCGGATATCTTGCTTCGGCAATTACAATTTTCAAAGACGATGGGCCACCTCTAAATATTGTTTAAAATTGAAAAAAAAAATCTGGCTTATACAATTGCATAAACTACCATTATTTGTCCTTCACTCCTAAGAAAACCAAAAGTCCTTACCATGAAGGAATGGAAAATTTCCGAATTGATTAAACTTGTTTGCTTCATCGATTTTTTCATCAACTCAGTGACCCAGGGAATGATGTCCTAACACCCTCAAAAACCCACCCTCGCAGTAAAACTGTTCGTAATTTACTTTAAGGGCTGTAAGAAATATTTGTTCATCTTCTACTAGGAAAATTCATGGAATTTTCAAAGTGATAAAAGTTTTTGGTCCCACTGATTATTTGATCAAATCAATGATCCAAGGGAAGAAACTACTTTTGCAGTAATATCGTTCGCAATTTACGTTAAGGGGTGTAAAAATATTTGCTCACCCCCTACTAAGATAGAAAGAAAAATTTCCGAAATGATAACATTTTTTGACCCCACTGACTTTTTTATCAACTCAACGACCAAGGAGGTGACGTCCTAATTAATTAGTAAAAGTAAATCAAATATTCAAAACTAAAAAAAGGTAAAAAAAATGTGAACGTTACATTTATGATTGTAATATTTAAAACCACTTAATTTGTAAGTCTAGTTGTTGAATTGTGATGTATGAATAACAATTGAACACCTTTTATTCTTAGAAAAAATTCGAGTAAGTTGAAGAGATTGTTAGACTTGAATTTCTGATTCCAATGATATATACATTTAGGAGTCACTTTTATCATACAAATTGAACATAATAATCGACAAATGAAAATAATCCAAGTTGCCTATTTTGACAAACGAATTTCAATAGCGAAAATTTGGATTTAAATGTCTTAGTCTATCACAAAAATAGTTTTTATTACAGGGATGTCATTTTTTCATTTAAGAAACCTTGCCCTTGATTTCAGAACCTTGACAAACCATATTTTTAATATAATGCATGTTTATAAAGCTTTCAGAAGTGCTCGTTGTAGTTCATTCTTTTCTGAATCAGGCATTTAATACACGTAATAATTTTTAGTAATACTTTCAAGTAAAGTAGCCGCGAAAGTCGAAACAAAGTTTGAAATTATGAAAATTCTCTATTTGAATTTTCTTCTAATCGAAACGTTTAATTGGGATAGTTTCAAAATGTACTTGATATCTAATGAAAGGTTGAAACTGTATTACTCAATATACTAGAAAAAAAGGTTTTTGTATTTAAATCTTACTTTTCAATTGTTAAATAATCCTTACAAACCGAGAAGTTAGTGTTCACAAGTAGGGTAACTTTGACCAAGCATATTTTTCATATCATCAATATTTATTAAAATTTGACAAATTTTCGACGTAGCTAATTCTTTTCTGAATCCCGGCATACCATATAAGCAATAATTGTCAACCATACTTTCAGGGAAAATAGGTGCGAGATTTCGAAACAAATTTTGAAA
>CAKNXH010063792.1:74814-112030 GCA_932178445.1 Andricus quercusramuli
TTCTTTTCTGAATCCCGGCATACCATATGAGCAATAATTTTCAACAAAACTTTCAGGGAAAATAGGTGCGAGATTTCGAAACAAATTTTGAAGTAACGAAAATTTTCGTCTAATGGAAATATTTCAGGAAAAAAGTTTCGAAATATACTTGATAAGTAGGAAAAATTTGGATTGAAACTTCTCAATCCACTAGAAAAATTAGTTTCTGTTATAGGGATCTTGCAGTCAACGGCGATACCACGCTGAAAACACCAGTTCCCGTAAGATCACTGAAGTTAAGCAGCGTTGGGCGCGGTTAGTACTTGGATGGGTGACCGTTCGGGGAATACTGCGTGTTGTTGACCCTTCGTGGGTGTGGTGGACCCACACTGGTAGTATTTATCCACCTAGAAACACTACCCGAATCGGGTAGTGAGGCAATGAACTTTCGAGTTCGAAATGCTAATCAATTTTTTTTTTTTTATAGGGATCTTATTTCTGAATTGTTAAATAATCGTTGCAAAACCGAGAAATTAGTCTGCAAAAGTAGTATAACTTTGACCAAGCATTACTTTAATATCATCAATATTGATAAAACTTTGACAAATGCTCATCGTAGCTCATTCTTTTCTGAATCCAGGTATACCATATATAAGTAATAATTTTTAGCAAGATTCATAATAATTCAATTGATAGCCCTTTGTATACATTTTACATATGAACTAATTATTATTTTATTGTTATTCCCTCATTTTCTCGGCTCTAAAGTACCAAATTCACTGAAAAAATTTGAATGTTTGCATTTTTCACAAGCTTTTAAATAATATAATTAATGAATTAATTCATTTCGTTATTTCGGGTACAAAATGTAACCAAAAGTAACCTTCTCATAAAATAAGTAATTTTTAGTAAAAGAGGATAAAAAAAGTAACTTCTCGGTTTGTAACGAATATTTGACTATTAAAAAATAAGATTTCAATACAAAACACTTTTTTATATTATGTTGAATAATTTAATTCCAAATTTTCACTGGATATCAAGTATATTTCGAAACTATCCCAATGAAATATTTCGATTAGACGAAAATTCAAGTAGAGTATTTACAACATTTCAAACTTTATTCTGACTTCTTGCGGCTGTTTTATGTATACCCATTTTTTTTTTTTTTTACGAGGGAAGGCGGAAAATGTGCTAACACACACCGAGAAGGGTCCGCACTTCTCGGTAGTGTCGGGATATTGATATCATCTCTACAACGATCTTGATATATATAAATATACACAAAGATCTTAATTCGATCGTTATAGCGATGCTACCAACTACCGACTAAAAACCACCACCCTTTCCTTCTTGGCAGATGTCCCCCCGGAAACCGCTTTCGCATTACTTCAGGGGGTGCCGTTTTTTTGGCCGTGCCTCGGCCTTCATTCTTTTTTGCCAGCTTGGCTTACTTCCGGTGAACTGGGCTTCTTGTTGGACCTGCCCAGCTACGATGTTAGCTTGCACGTTCAAGAGGCTTCCTCAGCGAGGCTCCCTGCCTGAACGCCAAGCAACTCCTTGTCCCCGGGTGATGGTCTGTCCGGGGCTTATCTTCCTTTGCGGCGCAGAGGTAGCACTGAGGTGTTTTCGCATACCGCAGCTTTATGCCCCTCTTTGCCGCATCGCCAGCATGATTTGGTCCTATCTGGACCCTCTCAGTTCGCTGCCATGTGGCTGAAGCCTAGGCAGCGGTAGCACCTTATTGCCTCCGCCTTCTTGTGCACACGGCAGGATACCCACCCCACCTTCAGGTGTCCAATGCGTATCAGATTGATAGCCAGATCTTCTGCCAGCTCCACGAAAGCCTTCAGATTGCCTCTGAAGGGTCTTTTCGTAAGGCTGACCCTGATGACACCAACCGGTTTGCCGAAATGTTTCCGAACGGCTTCCTCTACTTCCTCTGCATCTGTCGTCGTATCGAGGTCCAGAATCTCGACCTCGGTGCGTGGGACAAGCTCACGTACGCTACCCCTGTCCCCAAGCGCCTCCCTAATGGCAGCCGACAGCTCAGCTATGCCCTTTGATGCAGGTCCCAGTTCTACTAGAACCTCGCCGTGTCTAGTTTGCCTGACCCCTTGATTTTTATGCCAAGGGCGTCAGGTTTCACCTTCTTCTTAAGGTCCTTGAGGACCGTCGCGTAGCTAAGTCCCTCGGTCGGTTTGATAAGGACCGCTTCGGTTCTAGCTCGCATCTGCCTCTTCTTCCGTTTTGGCACGGACTCTTGCTTTTTTTTCACCTTTTTCGGTGTCGAGGTCGTTGGCGCTGGAGCGTTACGTGTCCTCGGCTTTTTGCTTCTTGGCTTGGAAGGACTCATCTCTACTGGACTCAGGTTGGGCTCCCTCTCTCGCTTTCTATCACGGAGAGTGGAAGCTGCCGCGGCTTCCTCAGTCTGAGTGCAGCTGTCGTCTGTCTTCTTCTTTGCCTTCTCCTTTCGAAGCATGGCTCTCGTTCTGGCCGTTCGTCCAACGTTCTCGATCAGATCCTTATGAAGCCCTTCGGTTATCATGGAGTGATCGCGCAGTTCGTTAATGAGCCGCTCCGCTCGTTCCTTTTTGTGCTGCTAATGTACACCATTTCTTTTATGGTGCCTCGTAACTCTTCAAAGAGAGCATACGTCTCTGAGAGTTTGGCATCCATTTCTGCGATGTCCGCCTTGTTGATCGGTACTTCCACCTCCTCCGTCACGTCCAAAGGACCACCCAGCACCTCGCAGACGCTACTGTCAAAGTACGATTGGTTCCCCCCAAAATCCATGGAACCGGCACCGGCCACCGGGGCTTGCACCCGATCGGAACCGGCGGGGAGATTTCTACTCCCTTGGGGTATTGTGTTTTTGTCGTACCCGCTCATAACTGGTTTCTTGTTCGGGGTTCCTTCCCCTAGCTGGTTTTTGTCCACCCCGGGTATTTAATTTCCCCGGTACCACCCATATCTGGGAGGCGTTCCCTTATCCCATTGCTAACAATTATAACGTATATGATATGACTGGACTCGTAAAGAAATGAGGTAGAAGGAATATTTTTCAAATTTTAATAAATATTGATGATATTAAAAATAGGCTTGGTTAAAGTTAACCTACTTTTCAAGACTATTTTCTCGGTTTGCAACTATTATTTCACAATCAAAAAGTAAGATTTCAATACAAAATGCTTTTTTTCTAGTATATTGAGAAATGTAATTCCAAATTTTCACTGGTTATCAAGTATATTTTGAAACTATCACAATGAAATGTTTCAAATAGAGCATTTTGGACATTTCAAACTTTATTGTTTCGACTTCGTGTGGCTACTATATCAGAAACTATTTTTACAATTATTACTTGTGTGGCATGCCTGGATTCATGAACGAATAACGTGGAAGGAATTTCTAAAGATAATTGAAATGGAAATAAGTCTTTAAAGATCAACTGTGATTGAAAATATTAACCGATTTTTTTCAATCTTTTTTTGATTTACTCGTAATAATATAACGAGGCTAATGCAATCTATTTAAATTGAATAAATCAATATTGTACGAAATTTTGATTTTTGTCAGCTGTGTCTAATTTCAAACAATGAGAAGGTCGCGCGAGGCCAAAAACCGTCCGCTCGAAAATCTACCCCCTGCCACAAGGGTACCGGTTTCCAGACAATGCCTGACCCAGGCCGACTGTCCCCTGATGATGACTTTATTGCAGGCAATTTTTTTCACACTTTCTTTCCTCGGCCCTGCATGAAAGTAAAATGATGAATCTTGAACTATGTAAAATAATTAAAGATTAATTTCTACCAAAAAGACGGATTTTCAATTAAAAAGATAATTTTTTAACCAAAAATTAAATCGCTAAATTTTTAGTTAAAAAATTAATATTCAACCAAAGAGATGAATTTTTAACTAAAATGATGGAATAGTCAACCGGAACAGTTAAATTTTCCGTAAAAAAATTAATTTTTATCCAAAGAAAAAACGAATTTTCAACCAAAAATAGTTCAATTTTCAGTTGAAAAAATTAATTTCGAATCAAAAGAAAGACGAATTTTCAAGAAAACACTTAAGAATAGTAATATAAAGCTGCTTTTACAAATGAAGAATATTTCTTGTTCATTTTTATAATTCAAATTTAAAAAAAATTAAGCACGCTCTCGAAAAAATTCCGATTTAAAAAAAAATGCCGTGACATTTCCAGGTTCTACCAGGTATATAAAAATTCCCTGACAATTCCAAGTTTTTCAGGTAGGGTAGACACCCTATTAGAGGATTGGAGCAGGTTTCGAAAAATTAAAGTGTGGTAAAATTTTAATTAACAGAATTTTAATAGGTTTCATCAGACATAATGTACGGCCCTGGTTGATGGCGGACGTGTTCTCCGGACTGGTCTTCAGTATTAGTGTTTTTTTTTACTAGCTACATTCTCAATTTTCGCTTGTGTTTGATAGTGTAGTGATTGTGCATGTGTGCTGACCTATTGGCACGATAGGTTTGACCTATTCTTGACTTTGGTCTTGTATAAACTGTCTTTCATTGGAAGTGTTTATTGCGTTTCTTTGGAACAATGGGTGCGTGCTCCGAATGCCAAGAAACTGTCTCAAGAGGCACTCCTGACGTGCTTTCATGTTCAAAATGTGGTGGTCTGGTGCACCTTGCATGTGCTAATGTTGGTATCGACAAAAAAATTTTCGATAAGCTTAAAAAAGGTGCCGCAGACTTTGTTTGTAGTAAATGTGCAATAGTAACGACTGCTAGCGACATCTCTAGGAATAAAATATCAACATCTTCAAATACGAATTACATAGGCAACCGAAACACCGGTAAAGGAGGGCGTGATGAGAACCCGAACCAGCTTGTCTCGTCTCTCACCACGGATGCGACTGTAGTGGGGATGCTCTCCCACCCGGGCTCGCCGAAGCGGTTCACAGTGTGGTTCACAGTGCCATACTTAGTGCACAGAGGGAAGCGACAGCACAATCGAGGGAGATAATAACGAGTCTTTTTAAGGACTTTGAACAAAAACAAGAACAATACCAGTCAAGTTTATCTTCTTCGATTGCAGAGATGAGGTCCGACATCACTGAAAATTCTCGTAGGATCAGTACACTTGAGCTGAGCTTTGCGAGAATAGATGGGGATGTTGAACAGGTCAAAACCGAGAATCAATTACTCAGATCCAAAGTTGTAGATGTTGAGACTGCTCTTAATCGTCAAGAACAACTTGCCCTGAGTTCCACTTTGGAAATTCATGGGATGCCCGTCAAGCAAAACGAGGATCTTACATCTACTCTTCTATCAATTGCTAGAGCCTTGGAAGTCAATGTTGTCAAAGATGACATCATAAACATTTACCGAATCCGTAAGCCTCCTACGCATTCTTATCCTGTTACCGCAGCTAAATCATCAGCGACTACTGAACTTGCTCCTATCATTGTCGCTAAATTTAGTAGTCAACTGGTCCGAGATAAGCTCATTGAACAACGAAAAAAGAAAAGAGATTTTTCAACCACAAATATTGGTTGGACGGGAAATTGACGGTAAATATGGAAACAAAATTTATGGGTTTTTATTGCTTGCAATATATAATTTTGTTTGCCATTTTGATTTTAATTCTAAACTAGCATTACTACATACATATCTATTTAATACCGTATGCCGAATTCGCTACAATGCTGCTGTCATGTCAATTACTGAACCTCTCACATTTATATTACTCATTGATACGGGTGCTACTACTTCTCATTTATGGATAATCTATACTGATTTTTTTGTCAACCTTTGGAATCACGAAGTTTGGTCTTTTGGGGAAGTCTACTTGAATGTCCCTTTTGTCTACTTTTATCAATATTTTCTCTACTTTGAGCTTTATTTCTTCTTTGTAGCTATCTCTATATTGTGTATCTTACTATCTCAATGGATACTATATCGATTTGCCACGTAGATGCTCAGTCTCTCTTGGTCCATTATCCGGAATTTAAACATTTTTTCAGTTTACAGTGTTATCACATTATAGCTGTTTCTGAGACTTGGCTGACCCCTAATTATTCCTCCAGTTCAGATTCTCTTGATAATTACATCCTATTTCGGAGAGATAGAGATGCCAGGAGAGGGGGTGGAGTATGCCTTTACCTCCATGACAGCCTCTGGGGTGCTGTGGTAGCAGTGAGCCCATCATGTATTCATCCGTCAACTGAATTTCTTTTTATCGAGGTTAGGTCTACACAAGATAGTGCTTTAGTAGGTGTTATATATAAACCGCCAAATGCCTCCTTTGGAAGTGATCTGGAGTCAGAAATCTTTGCACATATCCCTAATTACAACAACATTATACTCACAGGTGATTTCAACACTAATATAGACACAACGAACAGTCAAACTAAATATCTAAGGTCCGTAGTGCATGCATCTGGACTGTCAATTGTTCCCCATACCTCCACACACCACACAGACCGATCTAGTTCACGGATAGATATTATGATGGTCGATGACATTGAGAAGGTTTCTTCCTACTCTCAGCATTCCATTTCCTTTCTATCCAATCACGACCTAATAAATATAAATTTTAAATTTAAAAATAATCGGACACCTACCACCTTTCCGACCCCTATACGAAATCTATCTAATATAAATGAATCTGACTTCATTGACCACCTTAAAACATATGAATGGGAACAAATTTTTTTCGAAAAAGATGTCAATATTAAGACCACCCTGTTGTCTTCATTTTTGACCTCAGATTTTGATAAAATTGCGCCTCTTCACACTCCAAAATTTTTGAAAAAAAAATCTTGCCCCTGGATCACCTCTGATATCAGGGCACTTATGAACAAACGTGATAACAAACGTAGCTTGGCGAAAAGAACGAGAAATGTAGTGCACCAAGCAGAATTCCGGAAGATTAGGAACCTTGTACAAACCAAAGTTCGTGATGCCTTTAACCAGCACAATTTTAATTCTATTAAAAACAGGAACAAAAATGAAAATGTATGGCTCCTTTTAAGGCGACTGGGGTTGATTCCTCCCAAGCGTGCATCTCCGGACTCGACTCATTGTCCTAACGTTCTCTTAAATACCTTTACAACCCTGCCTTTGTGTGGAACAGTTTCGCCTACCCTGCCAAGTACTCCACCACCTAGGTTTGATGACACTAACTTTTTCTTCTCGGACATTTCACCTGAATTTTTCTTGAAAAAGCTAAATGAAGTAAAATCTAACGCAATAGGGTCTGATGGAATTTCCATTAAAATGCTCCGCCTATCACTTCCAATTATTTTTCCTGTTTTGCTACATATATACAATTCCTCTCTCCAGGCTGGAATTTTTCCTGATCCATGGAAAAAAGCTATTATTCGCCCAATCCCAAAATTTTCTAACCCAACTTCTCCTAAAGATTTTCGCCCTATCTCCATTCTCAATGCAATAACTAAACCATTAGAACGTATTGTTCATCAACAGTTAACGAATTACATAAACTCCAACAATCTTATTGATCCTCTACAGTCCGGCTTTCGTGCAGGACATAGCAGCATTTCGGCTTCACTCAAAGTAACTACTGATATCAAACTGGCTATGGATAGAAGGGAGATTACGGTGGTTGTCCTTTTCGATTTTTCTAAGGCTTTTGATATGGTGGAACATCAACGCCTACTTCTCAAACTAAAACATTTCAAAATATCACAAACCGCTACCAAATGGTTTGCATCTTATTTAAGTAATCGATCGCATAGAGTAATTAACAGTAAGTGTGAGTCATCGGACTGGACTGAGGTCAGGAGTGGCGTCCCTCAGGGTTCCATCCTTGCCCCCATCCTATTTAATCTCTATACTTCTGATCTTGGGAGCAAACTTAAATACTGTAAGTACCACAAATATGCGGATGATTTTAAATTATACATTTCGGGGCCTGTTTCCACATTAAATCGACTGCTGAGATTGGTACAGGAATATTAATTGTGTAGCCTTTTGGGCTTTGGACAACGGATTAGTTCTCAATCCCAGTAAAACAAAGTCAATCATCATAGGGCCTTCAATATCACCTTCTTCCAAAAAACTAGCAAACCTACCTCCACTACGGGTTAATACATTGGACATCCCCTTTGTTGACTCAGTATCGGATCTGGGTTTGATAATGAATCGAACATTATCTTGGAAAGAGATGATCTGTGAAATATCCAGGAAAACTTTCCGTATCCTCCAACAACTGAACAGAAACAAAAATTCTCTTCCTACCTGTACTCGAATTCTTCTTGTAAAGAGCCTCATCCTTCCGATTTTTGATTATGGTTGTCTGGTTTATGATGACATTACTGATGACCTCAATTTGAAACTAGAGCGTTCCCTCAATGCATGCATTAGGTTTATATATAATATTCCTAAGAGTGAACACATAACACAATACAGAGAAAGGGCTGGACTTTTGAATGTGGCTAAGAGAAGACAGCTTTTTATGGGTAGTTTGATGTATTCATTAATCAAGAATGAAGCTCCTATGTATCTTTACAACTTTTTCAATTTTGTAGACAAAAAAATTCCTTCAGTCAAGACTTCGTGAAAGAAAGAAAGTACTAAGTATTCCTCCCCACCGAACATGTAAACTACAACGCTCATTTATTGTGAGAGGTGCTCGTCTTTGGAATAAATTACCGTCTAGCCTAAGAGATGCTCCCTCACGATATTAATTCAAGAATGATCTTTTTGAATATTTATTTCAAATCAATAATTCCACTTTAGAAATAACCCATTGGTAGCACACAATTTCATTTAGATTAAAAATATCCCGTAGAATCCGACCAACTGTACTACTCTACCATTATTTTTATTTAGTTAGTTAATCTTAAGCATACTATCTCAATAGATCATTTGTTTCATTGGTTTTTTTTTTCTTTTCTTCCTAAATACTGCTATTACGTCTATAGACTATTAGATTTATATTTTATTTTATTTTATATTTTCTATTCTTTTAACTCTAGCACTAACTTCACTAAAAAGGTTAACGTTCATCGATCAGTGCCTGCGATTATATATGTTATTATGTATACTCTGTTCCTTAGAGGGCTAATTAGCCCTAGGGACTTTCTGAAAATAAATACAAATACAAATACATCAGAAAGGGAGAAATTGTGATTTTGTAAAAAAAGTCAATTACTTCAAAAAGTGGTACAACGAGATACCATCGATTTTGAAACGATCGATTTGAAACTTCTCTTTCTATCGTAAAAGGTAGATATGCATACGATATATACACCTTATAGTTTCGAAAGTAATTCGAAAACAACCTCTCTTTTATGGCTATCGGATTATTAGAAAAAATATAGTAACCCGGGTAAAATGGGGTACTAATTCATACTGCAAACTAATTCAGTTTCAAATATTTGAATCTGCTATTGAGAGATGTGAGTTGATTGAGTCGCCATTTCAATGGGTTTTTCCGGGTTGCAATACAAAAAATTTAGACGTCCCATTGTAACGTACGGACCGATTGATTGTAACGACCGTAACCCTTCGCAGCATTCCTGGAAACTGAAGAAAAAAATGACATACGAATTTTCTGACAGTCAAGCACTTGTCCTGTCAGTCAACGCCTGCTGAAAATTGTGAGCCTTGTTCTATAGGATGAACAAATATTTATAACAACTCTTAAATTGAATTTCGACCGACATTGCTGCGAGGGTGGTTTCTTAAGGATGTTAGAAAATCATCCACTGGGTCATTGAAATGTTGAAAAAATCAGTGGAGCGTAAATCTGTTTTCACTTTGGAAATCGTATAATCTTTCTTAATAGGGTTGGACAACATTTTATAGCACCCTTTCCAGTAAATTTGAATCAATGCATCTGCAAGAGTATATTCTCTGATTTATTAAATTTATAAAAAAATGATGAAGTCCAAAAAACTTTATTATTGTAAAAAATATTTGATCTCCCTCAGTACGTGATAAAAAAAATGTCTTACATCCCCGCAAAGCAAATTTAGATTTATTATTCTCCTAAATAATTTAATTCCTTAAGTACGATAGTTGAAATTAACATTATGATCCCTAAACATTTTTTCAGAGTAATTTCATTTCGGTCGTTGTTTTTTGTGGCTGTCTCAAAAGCAGCCCTCACAGGGTTGACTCTGAAAAAAAATTCTTTACGAAATCTTCATTAACGTAATTTTTAACTATTAAGATTTTTCTAAGTGCATCAGTCCCTAGTTAGTATCTTTCGGTTATAACTAGTCCAAATATTCGTGCAAGGGTTGTTTCTGTCCTTTGTGTTATTAATCATACGTCGCCTTTCTGTCTGTCATCGTGAGAATCTATATTTTTGTCAACGTGTGAGCACACTGTTGAGCTTTCTTACGCTGGCGCAGCACGCCGTCTCTTACATTGAAGCGGGCGCCTAAGTGGGGATGGTGACGGGAGAACCGCGGTCACTAGCTCAGCGGTGGACTCGCGCTCATGCACGCGCGACTTATTAATTTATTTTATTTGTATGCAGCCATATAAGCCCAAGCACTTGAGCCTGGGATACCCTGTACACACAAACACACATATAGCAGGCGACCGAGATCCTTGGTCTAAATTTTAACATCAGCAGTGAGGAAAGTGTATTACTTCGTCTAGATGCCTTACTTCTAAAAGTCCAAGTAAAGAATGCAGAGGTTGACAAATTTCGCCAACTGCTCCTCGACAAGAAATTGCACGGAAACCTTCACAGAAATGTAGAAGATCAGCCCTTGTCGGAGAAGCAAACTTTTGCTTTCCTCAGATCATCAGGACCTTATTCCGGTACAGAGTTTCATTTGCGCGTACCATGACGGTGTCATTTCCACTTTAGTATACCGTGACTGCATTTTATGTCAAGAATTTCCCAGCGATAGGTGCAGGGCGTGTGATGCACACACTGAGAACCTATAAAACATACTAGCCAGGTGTCCCACTCACACGGGAACGACGTATCTCTACAGGCATAATGCTATCCTAAGTGTGCCGTACTACCACCTTTGTCGATCTAACGGTGTTGACCGCCAGAGCTCCGAGGGAGACAGAATCAATTATTCAAGACGAGAAATGCCAAATTTTCTGGAACAAGAATTTTTGGACAGCCGTCTCCACTGCACACTCGAGGCTAGACGTCGTTCTCTAGGACTTCTAGAAACGAATTATATTTGTGATAGAATTTTCGGCTCCTGTCGACAACAAAACCGCCAAGTAGAAGGAAAAAGAGGATAGGTATCAAGACCTTAAAAGGAAGCTGTAACGACTGTACCCAAAATATTCGGTTAAAATAATTGTACTTGTGACCGGTGTTCTCGGTGGTGCGAAACTATCACTGGTTCATCACCTCAAAGCAATACCCGCTTGCCAAAAACATGCCAAGGCACTTGCAAGATGGATATAGAAAGCTGTCATCCTTGGATCGCTTCGTGTCCTCAAGACACAACAGGGTTTCACCGGCCTGTCGTTGTGATTTCGTCGTGACCTGTGGCCACCCATCTCACGGTCGTGAGACGTGGCCAGAGGCGTGATTTACCGCGGTTCTACTGGGAGCCAGTGTCATTTTCATGAATGGCAATTGCTCCCAGTGGGACCCTGCGGTCGTTGTTTGACCTGTTTTTTTTAAATTATATGAGACAGTTCTAATTACAAAACTCATTTATGATTGTGACGAAAATAAATAGCATAAGCTTGATGAAAATATTGACGAAGGGGCATCTTTGAACTGAAGTTCTGTCAAATTCTCTAGATTCTGCTAGAATTCTCTTGAAATCTCTCAAATCTACAGAAATTCACTTAAGTTTATTAGAATTCCCCTAAATTCCCTTGAATTTATTTATTTTTTCAATTCAAATCTAGCTGCTGCGCTTGCGCATTTCGATTAGGGCTCTGACTTTGCTAATACCCGGTAATCCAAGTACTCGGGCGAGTACCCGAGCGCACGAGTATTACTCTGGTACCCGTGTAAGTTTCAGGTATCAGGAATATAGTGAAACAATACGTAACATGATCGCGAATGTCAGATAACACTTCATTCAATATTTTCGTACGAAAACTCAATGTCATCATTAAACCACCATGTATTACACAAGCACATGCAGGTGCTTATTTAAAGCCGGCGTGGAATGATTCTGTGAAATATATTTCTTGCATATTGTGCAGTCCGAAAAATCCAACTTTTATTTTAGATTCCGGGCATTTTGAAATAAAGATTACGAAACTAACATGCGTGTATTAGTTTTCTTTTCCTGTTTTAACTTGATGTCGACTTTTATTAGTTACAGGAATGAGAAATCTTTAAAAATTCAGAAAAATTCGTCGGTTACCCAAATACCAGGATATTACTCGATTATCCGGGTACCCGAATTTCCGATTATTACTCGAGTACCCGGATACTCGAATAATATCACGTGATCTAGGATACTCAGCAGGGTGGTTCAAAAAACACCAACTTTTAAACAGTTCAGGTGCTCTTGGATATTTGGCTTTCAAATCAAGAAAAAATATTACTAGGGTAAGAGCACCAGTTATTGGCACCTTAAGAGGAAATTTAGACTTTAGGAAATAAATAAACACATAAAATATTGAATTCTGAAATAGTGATAATCATACCGGCACTCCAAATTTTATGCAGAACACACTGGAATGTTGAATTATTATTCAAAGATGAAAAAAACTTGAAAAATTATTAAAAATAAGCATGTAGTCCCAAAATTTTAGTGCTTGGCACTGCTAACCCCAGTTATTGGCACCCCTCGTCACCAGTGATTGGCACTACACTCACATAACCTCTTCAAACTTCTGTAATTGCATTAAAACATTGATAAAAACAAATTGTGCATCTGAAAATATGAAATAAATTTTCTATTAATAATTCTAAATTTAGTATTTTATCAATTTTGTTTTTGGACAAGCCAACATCTTTGACAGCAGCTACAAAACCTAGCCATGTCACATATCTATTTTTCGGCTTATGTTTTTCTTTCCTCAGAGATACTCTCTGACGGGCAATAGTATGGCAATAAATGAAATAAAAACCATAAATGTTACTCATTTTCTACTTTAAACTAGAAAAATGAATAAACAAATTCAAACATGGATAAATAAATATAGTCAAAATAAATCGCCCACCGATTAAATAAAAACTTTGGCTATTTATAATAACATGAATTCATGCGTAACATTTAAAAAATTGTAAGACATTATTATTAAACGCAATATGTATAAAGATAATAAAATTCCATTTATAATTTAAATGAAACCAATATTTACCTATACCTCGAGGCCTAAAAAGAATGATAAATTATCTGAACAGAACTTTGGAGGTTACGATTACCGGTATATAAATGACAGCTTCATTTATTATAATTATTAGCTAATTTCTCGTCTACCTAGTAACGACTTTTGTTGTTCCGGCACTTTTAACACTTCATTGTATCATAAATACGTGAAATGGCTCATGTCAACACAAGGTCTTGAGATTACATAACCTTACTTTTTTCCGGCGAGGCAGGGGTGCCAATGAATGAAATCATTCCCGAATTGCATGGTCTGGTCATTGGCACTGGGGTGCCAACGACTAGAGACCATACTTTTTATATTAATTTCCATTGGCACCCCCCATAAAATTAATAAATAAATTATTGCCGAGGTTCATTCCTTATTTTGATTATATTGCAAGTATTTCTTTTAAATATTCACAAAAATTGGAACAGATTCACTTGTTCACAACGTTGTTTGAACAAAATTAAAAAATGTTGTCAGCTAAACATTTTCTTTAGAAAACCGGATAAATTCTTGGCACCCTAAGAACTGAAGTGAATTCATTATTTTATAACTAAATTTGACATTATTTTGTATGAATTATATATGTCGGTACACGCACAAATAATGGTAGAATAAAAATAATACCAGCAAAATACGATAAATGTTTGCATTTTCTTGAAATTTAACAAAAATGAGAGAGGGTGCCAATAACTGGCGCAGTGCCAACCACTAGTGCTCTTACCCTATATAAGTTTGGGCATATCTCGGAAATTATTAGAGATAAATGATTCTCAATTTAGGTCTCTGAATTCATCTTGATTTCCTCTATAATCTGAGATAATTCATAAAAATTAATAATCCTAAACTATAAACAAAAATATGAAAAATACACGACATAAAAGTTTGTATATCAAACTCACCATCACAGTTGTATTCCTTTGGTAAATCTGAACAATTTTCATCTTTTTCTGTTTGCCTTGAAATTAATATTTAAAAGTTATTAATCGTTTAAATGATACTCAATATATATTATAAATTTAAGTTACATTCAATCATAAAAACATGTAAAAACAACATGCTTTGGATTTCTGAATGTTATGCACATTTTCAATTGCTTTTCATAGCATGCATAGAAGTTTCATAGTTGCTTCTCTTCTTTACTCTTTGTGAGGGACTTATTAAAAGTAGTTGCAAGAGCAACACCTCGTTCAGCACAATCATTGATGCATTTTAATGATTTTATTGTCTCTCTTGCTTCCTGAAAAGGTTTGAGCGTTTCCCATTTTTCAACATCTTCTTTTAAAAATGAAGTATCTAATACCAAACTTCGAAATAAAAAATAAGATGCAGGGCGCAGGCCCAATAAAGAACTCAAGTGACTTCTTAGCAATGTTATCTTTTCCTTCGTAAATGGATCGAGTGTTTCTGATCTTCGGAGTGTTCTTTTAAACGACAAACCATTAAACGCTTCTTTTCGTTGGAAACTAATTTGAAAAAAGAAGCAGATAGGAATCATTTCTTGGCTCAGATACCACAAACGTCGATGAATCGCAGTAAGAGCTGCTTTAGAAATTTTTCCTGCTGCAGAAGTTTTGCTCGATACTTTAGTATAATTTTGAAGTACGCGAATGAACTGAAGATCGTTCATAGAAGCATCGCATGTTTTAGAACAAGTGATCCACTGGTTCATATACATCTTTGTTTTTTCCAAACACCCGATTCGGGTAGTGTTTCTAGGTGGACAGTTTCTTGCAGTAAATAACTGCACGTGTGGGCTCACCACACCCACGACGGGCCAACAGCACGCAGTATTCCCGAACGGTCTCCCATCCAAGTACTAACCGCGCCCAACACTGCTTAACTTCAGTGATCTAACGAGAACTGGTTTTTCAGCGTGGTATCGCCATTGGCATAGTGATAGTGAATTTAATATAAAAACTTTTATGTTGTGTGTTTTCCACAATGTTGTGCATAGTGTAAGATTATTAAGTTTTATGAGTTATCTTAAATTATTGAGAAAATCAAGACGAATTCAGAGACCTATATTTAAAATCATTTATCTCTAGTAATTTCCGAGATATGCTCTATTCAAGCTTTGACGCCGTTGAGGGAGCACTAAACACACTCCGATTTGGCTCAAACTTACACAGTGACATTTTTTCATATTTTGAAACCGAAATATTCAAGAGCACCTGAACTTATTGAATGTTGGTGTTTTTTGAACCACTCTAGTACCCAGGTCCCCGAGTAGACATACAACTACTCGACATGAAGTACTAGTAACAATTTAGATTCAAAAATACTTTCCAGAAGTTCCGAAATCCCGTATAGCAACATAACCTCACTGCTGGCCTTATGACTTGATACTTGGCAGACTGATTGTGAGTAGGGAATTAAGTTATCGATAAATTACCGATAATTTCCGAAATTTGTTGGATACCTTAAATTTCCGGTTATTTATAAGACCAGAAATTTCCAGACATTTGGAAAATTTAATATTTGCTAACATTCATTTATTTTATAGTTTATGAAAATATAATAAATTTCTTAAACTGACTTCGACCAACTATGAGTGCTTTTTGTGCGGCATCCTTTCCGGAAACTTTCGGTAGTTTATAAATCTACGGGAAATTTAGATAATTCCCGAAATGTTTGTTTTTATCGTTTCTCAAACCGAATATTTCCTCCATTTGTTACAAAAATATCGTGAGTAACACATGCAGAAAGTAGACAGTTATAACTCTTGTGAAGTGTACAGAACTTGCCATCGGCTGATCTTTGAGTCGTTTTAAGCTCGTCTTCGGCTCGCCTACAATTACCGTTTGATTCGCTTCTGGCTCGTAAGACGAACCTCACACCCGTATGAAAAAGGTAATATTTTACTAAGCTTATCTTTGAAAAAAAAAATATTTCAACATTTTTTCACCGATTTTGTCAATGATCTCGAAAAAACCTTTAAGCCAGACCTGCCCAAAGAGGGGTAATTTCGTCCAAACTACTAAATTGTCAGATGTAATTTTCCAACCTCCACTGCGCTCCACTCATTCAACTTCACGAGAGCGACTACCAAGCCCAAGCCTCTGGAGCCAGCCTCTGGTCACTTAATGCTTTAAAAATGAAGGAAGATAGTCGCCAATAGCGCCTCATAGCGGTATTTCGGATCCCTAAGATGATGATAACAATAATAATAATAGGAATTTTAAAATTACCTTAAAAAGTAAATCAAATTATAAGAAATCAAGAAATAACGAATAAAAATACATAAATAATGATTAGAATATTTATTTATGAATTTCTAATTATTTTTCTCTTGGTTTTCAAATAAAATTGTATTTTATAAAGCACTGACAGTGAAATGACAAGAGAATATTTTAATGTTTAAAGTGGCATTCATTTTAAACTTTCAGCAACATTTGCCCATCTATAGGAAAATTATGAGCTTTTTCCCGACGCGTTGATGGACAATCTAATATGTAACACTTCAGCTTGTCACGCGGAGTCTGTCGAGATTTCATGGTTAAATTTTCTATCAAATGAATTTTCTGAAACTTACCGACATAACTGTCAAATTCAAAAATTAAAACAAAGCACGTAGGCAGGGAAAACCGCAACGCCGTCTGGCGGTGTCTCAGAGCAGGATCAGAATATGATACTTCAACTTTGGCTATCTAGTGACCAGAGGCTGTCTGGAGCTGAGCAGAGGGAAGTGGTGGTGGAACTGAAGCATGTGGCATTTGAGTCGATTTCCCTCTGTGGGCAGGCCTGCTTCAAGCTATCGATGTGTGATGGATTTAGTGAAGAAAAATGCATTGAAATCATGTATAGTTGTGTGTCTCAAAAAATTGAGATCTGATTAACACAGACCGCAATTTGTTATTCTTTAACAAAGCTTTTACTTACAAATTTCAAAAACCTGACACTTAGCCAAATAATGGAAATCTGATTTGAATCCATTACGAAAAACAACTACGAAAACGAAATGTCCCATTTCATGGAAACATGGGTCACATTGTGTTGACCAGTGTTACTAGACTCTCATAATAAATAATAAAAAGTAGAGTACATAAACACCTTTGTGCATTAGATCTAATATTATCAACCAGTACACAAAACGGATCTTCTTCAGTTGGCATTTTAAAATCATTTTCAGGTAATTCGTACTGATTTATTTCTTCACAATTAAGAACTTGCTTCTGGAAATCTCCTATTTCATTCGGCGAATTTTCTATTTCCATTTCAGCACACAAAATATTACCTTCAGGTGCATTACAATTAGTCGCACTTTCATGATTAATTTTATATTGAAGAAAATTGACTTTATTAATATTTTCACTTAAGTTCTTCTCATTCTCATTTTTTATTTCTGTTTCACATAGAGGTATACTTGGATTTTCTCTAATCGTTCCAGGGTCTTTACTAGAAACATTATTTTTTTTATGGGAATCCTCGTCTTCGAGACCAGATGATTCTTCCACTATTCGGTTTTCATTTAGAGGATTTAAATTTATACCTTTATTCGTAACAAAAGCATATCTTCTATCATGTCCCTCTTTTTTAGAATTTTCATCTGTTCTAATATCAAAATTTCCACTTATTTCAAGAGTACTATTTTCTTTGACACTGATAGAGTTTCCAATAGAGATGATCGAATTCTCACTGGCATTTACGCAGATCAAACTGATTTTCCTTTTCTTTGTTTTTTTTTTACTCTTCCAACTTTCCCCAACTTGATTTTCTGTTTCACGAATGCCACTTGTTTCATAAGATCGCTTCCTTGTCATTCTTGATACTTCTTTCAAATCCTTTTTCTGAATGTCTAATACTTCTTGACTTTTAGTCAGTCCCTCATTTTCAATTATAAGTTCTTCCTCTGCGTTGTCGTCACTAATGCTCTGATTTAAAAAAGATGGAGGTTCTTCATTTTCTATTATTCTGCTATTATTTTCAAGGAAGAAATTGTTTATTTTATCTTTACTTTTGCTTAAATCCACTGAAGAATCGTTATCAGAAATGCAGTTATTTTTACCTGCATCTTCATTCACTTCTTTAACATCATTAGCTTTATCTTCATCCAGTCCCGAAATACCCTTGATAACTTCTTCCGCTAGAACTACATTTTCCTTGTCATCTGAAAAACTGGAAATAATATTTTCAGCGTCACTTTGACCGATACCTATATTTTCAATTTTATTCTCACTTTTCAATTTATCCAAAAAGGAATAGCATGGTGATAAAGGTGGCGCGAAAATCTGGGAAATGCTCGTATCATCATTTAGAAACTTTTCCTGAAAATCAGACACTAATGAATTGTTTTTCACAATAAACGAGGCTCTGCTGATGGTCTCGTTAACGTTGATGATACTTCGTTGATTCAAAGTTTCGAATTGCGAAGGATAATAAGCCTCCTGAGAAGGATTGCGCAGAAGAGGTTCAGTGAGTTCCATATTTAAGAGGCTAATGCCATCACTCCTTCTAAGCGTTTCCTCCACACCGATGTGATTGCAGTTTTCAAAATTAGACTGATATCCTATAGTAGGAGATTCCGTTCCTGCCAATTTCATTTCAGGAATTGATAGCCTACTTCTCTTTTCTGATATCTTATTCGAATTAGGCAAATTAAGACTACTTTCCACAGACAAAGAAGAGGGCACAATTGCAGTGAACTCTATTAATTTTTTTGGAACTAATATTGTACTGTTGTTCTCCAAATCTCTAGATTCAGTATTTTTTGCTGAAAAAATACTAGGAACTACAGTAATAAACTCTATTGATTTGGACCTAGTTCTATCATCTTCCAAAGCTGTAGAGTCAGCCCTTTGCTTCAGAAAACTACTCGGGACTGCTGTAGTACATTCCATAGATTTGGACCGAAATAATCTCGTACTTTTATCCTCCAAATCTCTGGATTCAGCAGGTTGCTTTTGCAAGCAACCAGTGTTTAATTGTACAGATTGAGAGTCATCTGTATTCCCAAAGCAAGAAGGCACTGCTATAGTAAATTCCATCGAATTCCTAAAAAACCTGGTTCTCTCATCATCTCTGTGAACCTGCACCAAATTTGAAAAATGATCTTTACTTAGTATCGGTATCGAAGGCACTACAGATGTCATTTCCATGGATAAATTTCTCCTCGCAAAAGTATTAATCTCGGATTCATCACCCTCATTATCATCGTCAACACCATCTTCAACAGAGGTTTGCAAACGAACGGAAGGTATTACTCTCGTCATCTCCATGGACATATCGTTCAATTTTGTCTCATTTGTATTCCTATTTAGGCTTTCATTTTCACTCTCAGATTTTCCAGTCATCTCCACACCATCATCTTCTTCAGCTTCTGTTCCTTGAAAACAGATTTGCGCACAATTTAATTCTTTTGCTTTTGAATATATATAATTAGGAACTGCTTCGGTGAAATCCATTGACAAATTGTGAATGACTCTTTCGGTTCGTTCCTCTGCATTTGGATGAACGTAGGTATTTTCTATGCCATTCTGAGTAACAGATGGTAATATTTTTGTAAAGGCCATAGTTTCATTAACGTAGACAGTATTCTGGAAAGGTGATTTAGAATAAAAGGCTGTTGATACATTTTCCTCATCCAGAGAAGGATTATAACCCAAACTCTTCTCTTGTGATGAAATTTCCTCACTCGTTGTGTTATTAGAATTCTGCATTACGCTGGTGCATATTAAAACGTTTGGTAAATCTATATCAGTGTCCATTGCACTTGATTCGAATACGTCACTCTGAAGGTTTGGTTGAAAGTCGTCGCAAAAAGGAGTTACAGGTGCAATTTGAAAATGAGTGTTCAATTGATGATGGTCTTCATATGTCTGGATATTGAGTGGATAATTTTCCTTGTCTGTGCAATTAATTGAAGATTTTATAATTGTGCTGGTGTTTTTCGATGTGGTTGAATCTTCATCGAGATTCCCAGAATGAACAGCTTTTTGGTGACTGGAATCATTTTCCTCATAGGTGTTATCCCAAACAGTCCCTTGCTCGAAAGAATCGCAAAATTCTCTGCAAAAAGAAAAAATTACTATTTATTTAAACAATTCTTGCCTGTGAAATTACAGCTGAATTACTCCAAATGGTAGATCGACGAAACGACAGAGAAAAATATGGAAATTTTTCTCGAAGACTTCAATACTACATCATTCAAATACTAATAGGTATGTTTGAAAAAATTGCAGAACTTTTCGATTAACTTCGTTTTCCTTGTATTATTTCCATCTCAAATGCATTCAATTTATAAAATCTGGTAAAAAAAGACGCATAATCGCTTTAAATCAATTATTTTTCATCTTAAAAGCACCAAATTCAATAAACGTTGATTCAAAAGACGCTGAATTCCTTCAAATCAACATTAAAATGACTTTTGGTTCATAATTTTAGAACCATCAGTTCAGTCTGTTATTTAACTAGTGGGCGATAATTTTATTCATGACTGATAATATTATAATAGTGCAAATTATGGATAATTTAGTATAAATTAATAAGTTTTTGATAACACTAATTGAAGAACTCACTTGACATGCTTTTTCTCGGCAAAGCTAACTCGTCTCTGGATTTTTGTAGTAACGGGCGTAGTGTCAGAAGAAGAAGAAGAAGGGTTAATAACCACACACTGAAGAGGCTGACGATATTTAGGCGGTTTAAGAATCTACAATGTAGGAAGATTAAGGATAAGTTGTTAAGTTGTTTCAAGAGGTTCAAACCAACAATTTACCAATGAAAAAATGAATTAGCAAAGATATTAGGCATAGATGCGGTGCACAGTGGTAAAAATAAATGACTCTGGACAAATACGTCTAGACCTTACAATTTTAATACGTTTGGCACGTATTTTTTTTCTAAATGAAAAAGAACTTAATTCTAAAGAGATTTGTGCTAGCCGACTTTTTTATTTAACAAAGTTGAATTCTTATTTTTTATTTTATTCCCCCCATTTTGTTGAAACTGTTAATATTTGTTCAGATTACTAAAGTCAGTATAGATACTCCTTGCGAATAATATCCAGCAGTTTAGAAATTTTAAATTAATTAAAAATTTTTTGATAATCAAATTAGTGACTGAAAGAGATTCTTCAAAATTACAAATAACAGAACACTTTAGTTATCAATTTTTTGTTCGAAATAACGTGAAACAATGTTCAGTTACAATTTGAAAATTATTGTTAATTATACAAAATAACTAAACAAATTCATTAAACAAATATTTATTTTTAGTAACTTCTGGCTATAAAGACTTCTTTCTCTTAAAAGAATTTACTCCGCATTTTTCGGCGATAAATAATTGTTAAAAGTTTAAAATGATGTCCGCTAAATTATATTGTTGGCTATAAATTATATGTATTTATAACCATTACTTATTTAGCAAACACCCGTGATCCTTTCTTTCGTCGCCTGGCGTTCTAACCTCACCTGTCATTCGACATAGAAATAACTGTGTCGCGATACTCAGGCGAAAGTTAAAGTCGCCCTGATAACCGACAGCGCAAGCGCTAATTCGATGTTTGTTGTACGCTTGTAGGCTTTTCCTTGGTGAGAGCGCGTCAATCGCGCGAAACCCCAATCAGCGACATAGCCAAAAAGAGCCTCGCTCGTAAAATTTGACGCGGCGACCGCGGGCCGATATTTTAACATCCCCACTCACTTGCGCTGTGAGTGGCGCGTGGCTGTCGGCGCTAGTCCTTCAATATAGCGCGGGAAATAAAGGAAAAATTTTGCGGCAAGTCT
Organism: Andricus quercusramuli; assembly: GCA_932178445.1. Classification (NCBI taxonomy): domain Eukaryota; kingdom Metazoa; phylum Arthropoda; class Insecta; order Hymenoptera; family Cynipidae; genus Andricus; species Andricus quercusramuli. The sequence goes on from CAKNXH010063792.1 coordinate 96,789, forward strand.
TCAGAGGCATCTGTCGGCTGCGGTGGGTACTGCATGGAGAGGTCCCATTTACTGGCTGCAGAGCGGGAGTGAAGCAGTGAGAGCGCTGTCAGTGCTGCTAGTGAAATATACGAAGAGGAAATTTTCCACGTGCCACGACGGACAACACCACGTGGATCGGTGTCGAGTAGTGCGTCGGGGAGAGGGAGAAGGCGGAACGGTGGGAACAAAGGTAGCGAGAATGTAAGGGAGAGAGAGTCGAGCACAAGTGACGGGGAGGATCTCTTGAAGAGGAAGAGAGACAGCCGAGAGAGTCCGCACAAAATCGAATCGGAGAGTACTTTAAAAAAAGCGTGAGAACATCTAGGTCACCCCCCCCCCCCCAAAAGGAGGGAATGGCAGAGAAGGAGGCTCTCGGGATGCTGGTAGGTGAGATCAGGGGGCTGAGGGAGGACGTGAGGGGGACTAAGGAGCAGATGGAAGGCATGAGGTAGGAAGTGAGGGGGACAAAGGAGCAGATGGGAGGCACGAGGGAGGACATGAGAATCAGAGATGAGAGATGGGAAAAGGAGGTGAATGAGCTGAGGGAGAGAGTAGAAGGGTTAGAGAGGGAAAGGAAAGAGATGAAGTTAAAATGGAACAGATGGAAGAGGAGATCAGGTTGTGGAAGGAAAGGACGGAAAAGAGACTTGAGAAGGTGGAGGGCAGGACGGAAATGGAAGTAGGAGACAGGAGTGGGGGGAGTGAGATTAAAGTATTGGGGAGAGGGTAGAGAATATGATAGAAGATGAAGTAGGAGACCGTAGGAATGAAAAGGAGAAGGGGGGGGATAGGGAAATTATAAGGGCAATGAAAGGAAAGGGATGTGCAGAGAATGCTGAACGACAGGGCTAGAAGGGAGAAGAGTGAAGGGAGATCGGCGAAGGTAGGATATCGGAAAATAAGAGCAGACGGTAAGATGTGGGTGTGGGACGAGGAGAAAGAGGTGGTGAAGGAAGTGCAGGGGGATTTGTTTCGTAAGAAGTAGGGGGGTAATGCAGGGTAGAGGAGTAGTGAAGGAGCTGTACTGGAACGTAGTAGGGGTAAAGAAGAAGGGCGAGAAGTTCTGGCGGTATATCCTGGAATTTAATGTTGTGGGACTGGTAGAGACGTGGGTAGAAAGAAAGAAAGAAATGGGATTGAATAGAGTCAAAGCTGCCAAGGGGGTATAGGTGGAGACTCCAGGAGGCGGGCAGAGTGAAGAAGAAAGGAAGGGCCAGTGGGGGAATTATAAACGGGGTTAGAGATGCATTAGAGGACAAATTTCATGGAGAGGAAGAGGGGGAGGGAGTGCAAATGAGGGAAATATAAATAGGAGAAATAAAGTGTAAGTTTGTGACAGTGTACAATAAGGATGGTATAGAAAGAATTAAAGAAAGGGTGGAAGACCTGCAGGGCGAAAGAGAGGAGGGTATGGTGGTACTGGGTGGGGACTTGAATGCGAGGATGGGGAGCGAAGGGGGACTTTACAGGGAAGGGGAGAGCTACGAAAGGAATTCGAAGGATAAGATTATAAATAAGGAGGGGGAGATTCTAAGGGACTGGGTGGAGGATAGAGGCTGGGCGGTGGCGAATGGTATGGCAACTGGGGACGAAGAGGGAGAATACCCATATGTAAGTAAGGTGGGGGTATCGGTGATAGACTATGTGGTTATGAATATGGAAGGATGGGAGGAGACGAAAAAATTCGCAGTAGAGGGGAGGGTGGAATCAGACCATCAGCCATTAAGTCTGTGGATAAGAGGGGAGGGTGGCGGATGGGAGTCGGTGGAAGAGATATGGGAGGATTCGAAAGAGAAGGTGAAAGGGTGTGTGCAAAAGAAGGTATTTAGAAAGAAGGAGAAAGGAATGGTGAAGCCGTGGTAGGATAGAGAATGTAAAAAGATGAAAAGAAAGGTAAAGAGGAAGTTCAAGAAGTGGAAAGAGGGTAATGCGAGAAGGGAGGAGTACGTAGAAATGAGAAAGGGGTTTAGATTGAGGTGTAAGAAGAAAGAACAGGAAAAGGAGAAAGATCTGGAAGAGGAGTTAGCAAATGTTAAGACAGAGGAGGACGTCTGGAAGATAATAAATAGGTTTAGGAAACGCAGGGTCGGGGTCAGCGAGAAGATAGGGAGTGAGGAGTGCAGGGAATTTTTTAAGGAATCATTCCAGGGCTCAGATTCAAGGAAGACGAATGGGGGAAGTAGAAGAACGGGGGAGGCAGAGATGGAGAAGTTGAATGACGAGCAGATAGAGAAGCAGATAAGGAAGTTGAAACGGTCAAACGCAGCAGGGCTGGATGGGGTAGAGAACGAAGCATGGCTGTTTAGTACACAAGAGGTTCGAGAGAGGCTGAAGGAGGTAGTGAAGAAAGTATGGAAGGGCGAGGGACTCCCAGGAGGGTGGAGAGAAGGGTTAATAGTGCCACTGCATAAGAAAGGAGATAGAGATAGACAGGAAAATTATAGAGGGATTACGCTAATGAAAACGGCGTATAAAGTATACGCGATGGTGGTTGCAGAGAGACTGCGGAAGGATGTCGAGGGGAAAGGAACATTGCCGGAGACGCAGGCGGGATTTAGGGCGGGTAGGAGTACTATCGACAATATCTACGTTCTGCAGCACGCGGTGAATAGAGAATTAGCGAAGAAGGGGACGAGAGTGTACGCGTTTTTTGTGGATCTCAAAGGCGCGTTTACGTCGGTGGATAGGGAGAGGTTGTGGGAGGCGATGATGGCCAGGGGAGTAGAGAGAGGCCTAATTGAGAGGGTAAGGGAGATACATGAAGAGACCAAAGACAAGGTCAGAGGATGGGAAGGGATTTCGGAGGGATTCTGGATGGATACGGGGTTAAGGCAAGGGTGTACACTTAGCCCAAAGCTTTTTGCGATTTTAATTGCGGATATGGAAAGTAAGCTGGAGGCCGGGGTGCTAGGAGTCAGGATAGAAGGGGTTAGAATTTTGTCACTAGCGTATGCAGATGACAGTGTTGCTGGCAAATAGCGAGGAGACCTTAGAGGAGATGACGAAGAGGTGAAGAAGATACCTGGATAAGAAGGGGTTAGAGCTGAATTCGGAAAAGTCCAAGGTTATGGTGTTCATAAAAGGAGGGGGTAGGGATAAGGGAAGAGAGTGGAAGTGGAAGCGAAAGGAGGTGCAGGAGGTGAAACAGTTTGTGTACTTGGGCTTCGTGTTTCGGAGGAATAGGGGAGTGGATGGTCACATAAAGAGAGAGTGAGGAGGGCAAATGTGGTGATGAGGCAGTTGTAGGGGTTGGGAAAGAAGCTATTCGCAGATGATTTTGGACGGAGAATGAAATTGTTTGATTCGTTAGTGATGAGTGTGCTATTGTATGGAGTAAAGGTGTGGGGGTGGAAGGACAGTGAAGAGGTAAATAGAACGCAGGAGAGGTATGTAAAGTGGACCCTGGAGTTGGCAAGGAACACGCCTAAGTATATTGTCAGGAGGGAGACGGGGAGAACGAGCGTAGGGATTCTAGCAAGGCGATAAGAGCGTGCGGCTTAGAGATAAACGTTTATCTATCTATTCTCATTAGTCTCCAATCCTGCGGAGAGGATCGAGAGAAAAGGTCTGATCTAACAAAGGGGAAATGAGGCTTCACTGGCTAGGGCCGTCAAAAGCAGGGCCACCAATCCTAAAGTGAGGATCGCGAGGGGAGGGGGGTTTACTGCACCCACATTAGTCTCTGATCCTACGGAGAGGATCGTGAGGAGAGATCTGACGGTTAAAAGCTAAAAGGGCGGATTAACCTCCGATCCTACGGGGAGGATCGTGAAGGGGGAGAGGTTTTTAAGCTTCGTTAAATTGTTCTCCGATCCTACAGAGAGGATCGCGAGAAGGGATCACTATGTACAAGGGACGCGAGGTAATTTAATCCCCGATCCTACAGCGAGGATCGTGAGCGGGGGGTTGATTTTTTAATTTACAAGTTGTTCTCTGATCCTACGGAGAAGATCGTGAGAAAGGGTCCCGACGTAGAAGGGACGCGAAGTAATTTAATCTCCGATCCTACGGCGAGGATCGTGAGAATGGGTTTGATTTTTAAAATCACAAGACGGTCTCTGATCCTACAAAGAGGATCGTGAGAAAGGATGCCGAAGTAGAAGGGACGCGGCGTGATTTAATCCCCGATCCTACAGGGAGGATCGTGAGTAGGAGTTTTATTTTTTAAATTTACCAGTTGGTTTCTGATCCTAGGGAGAGGATCGTGAGAAAGGATCCCGACGTAGGAGGGACGCTGAGTGATTTAATCCCCGATCCTACAGGGAGGATCTTGAGAATGGGTTTCATTTTTAAATTTACAAGTTTGTCTCTGATCCTACGGAGACGATCGCGAGAAAGGATCCCGGCGTAGGAGGGGCGCGGAGTGATTTAATCCCCGATCCTACAGGGAGGGTCGTGAGAATGGGTTTCATTTTTTAATTTTACAAGTTTGTCTCTGATCCTACGGAGGATCGCGAGGAAGGGTCCCGGCGTAGGAGAGACGCGAAGTAATTTTAATCCCTGATCCTACAGGGAGGATCGTGAGAATGGGATTGATTTTTTTTTTAATCTGCAAGTTGTTCCCTGATCCTACGGAGAGGATCTCGAGAGAGGATCCCGACGTAGGAGGGACGCGAAGTAATTTAATCCCCGATCCTACAGGGGGGATCGTGGGAGTGAGACTTATTTAGTTAGATTGCCGATCAACAAAGAAACGAACTGAGAAGGAGGGGCAATGATTAAACAGGATACTTATAGTCGTCGGTTCCCACGGGAGCGCATCCGGTGATGATAAGGCCGTTTTAGAGGCTCCAGGTGTCCTTCGGGAACCCGATGGATTTTCGCTGGACGGGATAGGGGTAAAATCGGTACTCCTGTACCAACCAGCCATGGGGGAGGAGGGTTTTCCACCCAGGAAAGAGAAAAAAAGAAACACTGAACTTTACTGTCACTCAAAAGTCACTTTTATTTCCCTCTAGAGGTGAAAGAGGATCGAAAGGTACGTTCCGAAAAAAACAAAAGAAATTGCATTTGCAAAAAAAAAAAAAAAAAAAAAAAAAAAAACGCTATAACTGCCGGACAGGAAAAGTAACTAAGTAGCGAAGCCGTCCACAAACCGGGGAACACGCAATCTGAAGGTAGATGCCGTAGGTGCAACGAGATGCTCGCTAGGCATCGGTCGTCGATCAACTCACGAACTCGACGATTATATTTGGATCCCGGGAACCGGTGCCGAAAGCGGAGCGAGATGCTCGCCAGGCACCGGTCGTTGAACAACTGACGAACTGACCGCGGGACTGGACCTCGTCCCGGGGCCCGCTCGTCACGCCGCGCATGGCGTAACTTAAGTACTAGTAGAGGGTGGGGGAGCGAAGCGCGCCAATATTCCAACTAAGCTATCGAAAGACAAAGGTCTAAGAGCTGTCATTCTTTGGAGGGACAACAGAAAAACCGAAACTACCATTGTTAGGACAATTGATGGTTTTGTTGTGTAACACCATAATTTCCCACTTTGATGACATGTGGCCTCTTCTAAAATATGGATAAGAGTTTCTCAATATCTTCCCTGTTTGAAAAAGTCTCGAAAGAATTTTTTAAATATCAATTCCCATCATTCCACAAGAAGAAATGCATTATTTTCTGAAAATTGTGGAAATCTTAGATAATTTCGGACTTCGGTGGCACTTGGCCTATTTTTAAAAATAGCTAAAAGTTTGTCGTCAAAATAGCACTCTTCCGTACTAGAAAAACTACAGAAAAACTTTTGAAACATAAATCTCAATCATGCAACTGGAAAAGATGGATTATTTTCTGAAAATCATGAGAAGTGCAAATAATTTTCAGCTTGCTGACTTTGGCCTCTTATAAAATGTGGACGAGAGTTTCTTGTCAAAATAAGACATTGTCTGTTGTCTTCCCTGTTTTAAAAACTACCCAAAATATTTTTAAAGCATCAATTCCCATCATCCCACCGGAAGCAATTCACTATTTCCTAAAAATCATGAGAAGTGTAAATAATTTCCTTTCCAACTTTGCTGACCTTTGGCCTCTTCTTTAAAAGTGATAATCATTTGTCGTCAATATGAGAACCTATCTAGTGTCTTCCCTATTTGAAAAAACTAGACAAAAAAGTCTTAAAACATCAATTCCAATCATGTCACCGGAAACAATACATTATTTTCTGAAAATCATGAGAAGTGTAAAGATTTTTCAGCTTCGGTGGCATTTGGTATATTTTTTTAAATATTAAAAAGTTTATCGTCAAAATGACACCTTTTCCGTTATAGTCCCTAGTCAGAAAACTACCGAAATAACTTTTGAAACATAAATTTCAATCATGCGACTGGAAGTAATGCATTATTTCCTGAATATAATGAGAACTTTCAATAATTCCCAAATTTGCAGACCTTTGGCATTTTCTTTAAAAGAGATAAGAGTTTATCATCGAAATGAAAACCTATCTATTGTCTTCCTGTTTGAAAAACTATGCAACAAAATTTTTAAGCAGCAATTCAAATCATACCACCGAAAGTAATGCATTATTTTAGGAAAAGCATGAGAATTGTAAATAATTTCCAGCTTCGGTGGCATATTTTTAAAAGTAGGTAAGAATTTGTCGTCACATTGAACAAAATAAAAAAGGTTTCTTCTTCTGAAATCGGTGGATATATTCAGAAGACATATTTTAAAATTTGTTCAATGTGATTAAGAATAATTTTTAGGAAGAAGAAATTACATCTTTCACTGGATTAAAAAATAAGCAAATTCCGAAAAGATAAGTTTTTATCATAGATTGAAATTGAAATTTATTTGAATTTGATTTCATCAGATATTTCAAACCGATTAACTGTCGAATGAACTCTCAAGATTGTTTGATTGAAGTTTTAATTGAAATTAAAAATTTTATTCAATTTTTTTTTCTTTCAAGTTACTATCAATTTTCAGAAATATTAAAGACAAAAATGTAAATGGAGTTAATAATTCCTTAATAATTAACTTCAAATTCAATTCTCATTTTTAATTAATATTGGCATAAGGTATAAATATTCCCTATTAGTTTCCTATTAAAATTTCCCTGAAGAGGACGCCTAAAAGGCCTCGAAACATGTTGGACCCTGATAGTATAAAAAATATGAATAAATAATAAAGAAATGAGAGAGGCTTGGATATCTCTTTCTTTTTTTTCTTCCTCTTTTTTCAATTGCCACATACCTTTCTCTAATGAGCCGTTTTACAATGTTATTTGCAAACATATTTCTCTTATTTTCACTCTTTTTGTTTGAAAAACAGTTTTTTCAGGAACATAATTCTGTTTAAGCCTTCTGGTGCAATTTTGTTGCACAATTTGTTTTTTTTTTCAAAGTTTATGCTGGTTTCAAAAATGTACTTTCAAATAATAAATTTCAGTAATAAGCGTTCGGCTCTTTTGCCATCCTCAAAAGTTCGATTCTTGGTCAACCAAAAAATATAATCCTTTCTATTCCTTCTTTTACAGTCTTCAATTTTTAAAATTTTTAATACCTTTCCGTTAAATATTGCGAAGTCGATTGAAAGGTATAGGTTTTGATCTTTTTCTTTTTATTATACTTTCAATACGAAACTTTGGTACTAAATATTCTTCACTTATACTTTAAACTCTTTATAACTTAGTCATTCGTGTTTTCAAAATCCCGCCACGTAAGGCTTGAGATTTGTTGGTTATGTTGCACATCAAACATGTATTTCATTACTTTCAATTAGTTATTTCTTCATTTTTTGAGTTTTACCGAACTTACCCATTCACAAGACATGACCGGTAAATGACTGTTTTCAAGTAGTTTATGGCAAAAAACCGAAGATTTCTTTCTAGAATATTTAAAAAGTAAATAAAAAGTGCCGTTCTACAAGAAAAAGTCAATTTTAGTTTTGACTTAGATAAATCCAGCTCTTTGTAAATTTAAAAAAAATGCTTATGATCAATCGAAAGGTCATCAAAAAATCTATTGAAAACACCCAGGCTAAATTTTTCTGAATTAATTATGAAAGCAGCAAATATTCGCGCAGCAGAGGGAATCCATTAAAAACTTCAAAATTTCACCCCCTCCAACTCGGCTAATACTTGACAAAACAGGACAATATTTTTTGGTGAGATTATCATCCAGCAGGATAACACTTAGCCCAAGCTTGAGCCCGATGGGACACATCCGATTTTCGGGTTGGGACATTTGAGAAATAATGCCCCATATACGGTAATCTTCAGACCAATTATAACTTATGCCTCATTGATCTGGTTACGAAGAACCAGTTTGATTAGTTCCAGGAAATAGCTGATAAGCCTACAAAGGGGCTTTTGTCCGACAATTACTGGATCAATGAGAATAACCCCTAAAGTGGCATTGGAGTCCATCTTAGGTATGCCACCACTGCACTATGGGCCAGGCGACCGAAATTTTGGCAAAAATTCAAAAAGTCTATGGATTCAGCTAAAAATAGTTACTCGGGAGTTTTTGGGGTCGCTGATTATGAATATGCAGTCAAAAATTCAAAATTAAAAATGGCGGACTCAATATGTCAGCGAATATTTTAAAAAATATATGGAATCGACTAAACATAGTTACTCGGGGTTTCTTGGGGTCGCTGATTACGTATAAGCAGTCAAAAATTCAAAATTCAAAATGGCAGACTCAATGTGGCGGCGAAGATTTTGAAAATTATATGGAATTGGCTAAAAATAGTTGCTCACCGTTGTTTGGGGGTCGCTGATTACCAATATATGCAGTCAAAAATTCAAAAACCAAAATGGCGGACTCAATATGGCGGCGAATATTTTGAAAATTATAAGGAATTGACTAAAAATATTTACTCGGGGGTTTTGGGGGTCGCTGATTACGAATATGCAGTGAGGAAATTCAAAATTCAAAATGGCAGACTCAAAATGGTGGCGAAGATTTTGAAAAATATATGGAATCGACTAAAAATAGTTACTCGGGGGTTTTTACGGTCGCTGATTACGAACATATGCAGTCAAAAATTCAAATCGCGGCAAAGCTTTTGAGAAGTCTATGGAATTGGCTAAAAATAGATGCTCGCCGTTTTTCGGGGTCGCGAATCACGAGTATGCAATCAAAAATTCTAAATTCAAATTGGCAGACTCAATATAGCGGCAGAGATTTCAAAGTGTTGCCGGATTTAGATAAAAGTGGTTACTCGGGGGTTTTTGGGGTCGCTGATTATGAATATGTAGTCACAAAAATAAAAAATCAAACTCTTACAAAATGAGGTGCTGGATTATTATTGTGAGTCCCCATGTCTCGCACAAAATGTTGCTGGATTCATTATTATTAATAATATTCTGTACTTCACAATAAATAAATAAAAATAAAAAAATATATATATAATTAATAAATGATAAAAATAAAATAAGTAAATACTTTACAATAATTGAAATGATTGTTTATCTGTAAAAAAATTAATATTGTTCAGATTTTCTTTATATTGGGTGGAAGAGTGAATTGAACGTTTGCGTTGGTTCAGAAAAGAAGCTCGCGCGCTCGGCTGCTTCAAGCAAATTTTTTCTTTTGCAAGTGAAAACGGGCAAAATGGGGCACATCAGGCTTGAAGTATACATCATAGTGAATAAAATGGTACCTCATTTTTCTCATTTGGGTGTGAAGTTTTGGAGTGGAGAGAATGGAAAGCTCGCACTGGTGAAAAGCATCAATTGACGAGTAGATGCATTATGCATACTATATACTTCTATATAATTTTTTAACAGATATTGCAGTCATTTCGTCACCTTTCAAGACATATTAAGGCAAACATTTATTTAAACGAATTTATATTAAGAAACAATTTTAAAATATATTACTTTTTGCATTTTATCGCACATTATTGATTTTACATGATTTCCCATGATCAACACAACACGGATTGATATTAAAAATGCATATATATATATATGTAAGAATCAGGTCTTAAGTACTTTGAACTATATACAATACAATAAATAGTAGCCTGTCTTTCAACTCCATACTTCGTTTTTGGCCAAAATTTCGGTCGCCTGGCCCATAGTGCACTGCACCTTCTAATTCGGTAGAGGACTGCGGCGGAGGCAAACAGATGTTCCCCAAGGGAGGGTCATAGAGATGCCGCCTTCTTTCATCTGCATGATTTACTAAGGCGCGTATTGTCAGATGATGAAATCCTTTGCATGTACTCGTAGTGTACAGAAAAAACTGGGTCAACTGGATCTGGGTTCCTGGATATGAAAACATTGAAGGTAACGAGAAAGCAGATATACTTGCAAAAAGCGGTGCAACAAAAGCACTCAACGGACCTGAACCATGCTGTGGAGCTTCGTATGCTTCGTCTGAGCATGCCATCAAAAAGTTGCTCTTAGAGGAACACGCGACGTATTGGAAGAAGGCTAAAAGTTTAGTATAGTTAGTTTAGTTTTTTTTTTTAGTTTATTTTTTTTCTGAAAATTTTACCAAGGAAACATGTTTAGGAAAGTTTAAACACTCCTAAACATGGAAAGAAAACAGGTGAAAATAGAGGTTGAAATGCTCACGGGCCATTGCCGCTTAAAGAAGCGTCTGACTAACATGAATATCGACATCACATCACATCCTTTGCGACTGTGATGTGACTGTAAGCCTCAGAGTGAAGCATTTTAGAAATCATTTTTGTGAACCAAATGATTTTATAGAAATCCTCTATACGGCAATAAATGCCTATATGACGGTAACCGGTCTCATCAGAGAGGATTCGATTCAAGGGTACAGTACAATAAGTTACATGAGATAAGCTCAGTTGTACGGAACTTAAATGACCCTGCCAATGTGTAATAATAATAATAATAATAATAATAATAATAATAATAAAAATAATAAAGAGAGCTCCTGCTCTTGCAGTCAGCCGCGTTGCTTTGGGCTAACTCCCCAATGCAACGAATTATGCGGTTACGACACAAGTATCGCGCAGTGCCACCCACAATAGGCCTCTCTCGGATGGAGGCCATGGTTCAGTTGGGAGTGGCAATAGGAACGAACCGAGGCGACGACCAGGCAATGACCCCGGACAAACGCGAGAACATCGATTTAAATGGTCGGACCAACTCAGGAGGGACCTTCTTACCTGTTGGCAAAGAAGCTCACCGGCGCGGAGAGGATTCATGAAGAGGTTGCATGACCGTTGGGGCAATATGCACCCGGAATATGCTCATAAAACGCCTCAGTATTTGAGAGATCAGGTATCCTTCTTGCGAAAAAACGGATATGAAGCTGTTTATCAACAGGAAGAGGAGCAACATCCTCCAGTGAACATTCCACCCGTTCCAGCAAGACCACCTTTGCAGATAGCCGATAATGTCAACATGAGAAGTAGGAGATCTATCCACCAAAAAGTCTTCCTCAGGATGGACAAATTAGCTGAAGCTAATACTGCTCTCCGCGATTTGCTCCCCGAAGATGTTAATCTCTGGAATCTGAACTGTGTAGTTTACGAGAAGGCGGTCTCCCTGCTTAGCGACGATAGAAGTAACGAAACTTCGGTACGTCTGAGTAAGACACGCGAGCGTATTGCACAGCTTCAGTTCAAAATTGAAACGGCGAGACGGCATGCATCAAATGTTCAGTGCGTGATTAGCTACATAACAGCAAATAAAAAGTTCACTCCAAAAGTTAGGGCACTTGCTCGAAACTTGAGGAAAGCAAATCACACGCTGAACAAGTGTAAACTGTCGACCATCAAGCAGCACTGGACGCAAAAAGTAAGATCTCTTTCAACAGCGAAACAGCGCCTTGAACGGCGAGTTAAGTGGATTCAGGAAAATTCCACCTTTTCTACTAATCCTTCCCGTCTGTTCAATAAAGCGTCATGTGTAGTTAAAAATCCGCCTAGTCGAGAAGAGATTCAAATCTTCTGGGAGCAAGTATATGGAGATACTTATCAGCTAAATGAAGACGCTTCCGATATATCACTCTTTCGTAACTTTTGCCAAAGGCAAAGGTTACAAGATCCAGAGGAAGAGTGTCCACTAATTACTGCTGAAGAAGTGAAGAAAGTTATCGCTAGAACTAAGAACTTTTCGGCGCCAGGGCCAGATAAAATCAACAACTTTTGGTGGAAGAAGTTTACTTCTACGCACCAACATCTAGCTCGTATATTTACTACTTTCTTAAACGGAGAACAACCCGTCCCGCAGTGGCTAGTGGAAGGACACACGGTATTGATCCCTAAGGCCGGAGATTTGTCATGTCCAAAGAACTACAGGCCCATAGCTTGTTTAAACACCAGCTACAAGCTATTCACTGGCATCCTCAAAGAGAGGATATTGACATCTATCGAGCCGGTATAGTGCAGTAGTCGAACAACGTGGATGCAAGAGAGGGCTGGCAGGTTGCAGGGAGAACCTGTTAATAGACAGGTGTATTACCCAGGATTCGATCAGGTATCGACGCAATCTGTCCATGGCTTGGATTGATTACCGTAAGGCATTCGATAACACGAACCATGAGCTTCTTATCAAGCTCCTTGAGTGCATGGAGGTGCATCAAAAAATAGTGAGATGCATAGAAGAGCTTATGCTCTTGTGGCGGACAAGATTTGTCATAACATCTGACAAAAGACAAGTGACTACAAGCTTTGTCACATATAAGAGGGGGGTCTTTCAAGGAGACTCTCTAAGTCCGATACTTTTCTGCATTTCCCTCTTGCCTCTATCTATTGTGCTCCGAGGCAAAAGCTCTGGATACCTATGTGGCCCGCCGAGCAGAAGAGAATATAAGGTCAACCACCTTTTATACATGGACGACCTTAAACTCTTTGCTTCCTCAAAAAAGGACCTTAACATCCTTGTAGATGCGGTAAATAGGTATTCTAAAGCGATTGGCATGAGCTTCGGACTGGACAAGTGTGCCTGCGTCCACCTACACCAAGGAAGACTAGAAACTACATCATCCAGTGACGATCAGGATGTTCAACTCATAGGCGGAAATACCATTCAACATCTTGGTATTGGAGAAACATATACATATCTTGGAATACCGCAAGCGGAAACCCAAAATGTGCATAACTTGAAAACGGCCCTTGGAAAAAGGTATCGCCAAATTCTCAGAAAAATTTGGGCTTCCGAATTATCTGGAAAGAATAAGATCCAGGCGACCAATATGCTGGCCGTTACTATACTGCTCTACACGTTTGGTGCAGTAAAATGGAACGTCGATGAGTTAAAACAACTTGATCGAAGCACACGCAAGATGATGACAATTCAACGAAGTCTTCATCCTAGATCTTCCGTACCTCGAATATATCTCCCTCGCGATAAAGGAGGTAGAGGATTGCTAAGCTTAGAGTGTCTTCATCGGAGAACGGTTCTGGCTACAGCCTGTTCAGTTCTAAAAAGCACGGATTCCCTTATGCGACTCGTACATCAACATGAAGTCGCCAATGCTGCGGTGTTTCTATACCATGCAGCAGATAGGGCCGCAGAGGAGCTTGACCTCCCATTTGATTCCAGCGACATTACACATGGCCTAGCATCACTAACACCTCTGGTGCTCAAAAGTCGTATACAGGAAGCAGAACATACGCTTCTACTAAGAGAACATGCTGAGAAACCCCTCCATGGTAAGTTCTACGGCATCCTACGTAGAGAAGAGCTCTCGATGGGTCTGACCAACATGTTTCTCAAGTCTGCTGGATTGAGATCGGAGACCGAGGGATTTCTTTTTGCCTGTCAAGACGGCGTCATAGACACCTTAGTTTACCGCGAGCGCATAATGAATATACCTGTACGCGATACCAACTGCCGAGCGTGCAAGCTAGAGCCCGAAACACTTGGACATGTTCTCAGTGGATGCTCTAAATATGCACGCTGCGCGTACATAGAGAGACACAATGCAGCTCTAAAAGTGATATATTACCATCTTAGGCATTTCTATGGTGTTGATCTATTGCCCGTCTTGCCATACGCCCAGGGGGAACTCGAGTCAGTTGTGGAGAATGATCAGTGTAAGATCTACTGGAATTTCTCATTCTCCACCACTCAACGTATCAGTGCTACGAAGCCTGACATTGTCCTCCAAGATCTGAAGAACAAGATCATTTACGTGATTGAATTCTCGGCACCAGCCGATGGTAATATCACGGCAAAGGAGGGAGAAAAACAGGCGAAATATCAAGCACTTCTTTTCGAGCTGAGTAAGCTGTACCAAGGCTACAAAGTCCATCTTATAATTCTCATAATCGGCTGCCTTGGAGGTATGAAAGCTTCATTTATTAGCCAACTCAACAAGATTCCGGCTTGCCAGCGTCAGGCTCATTTTATCGCGAACCGGATGCAAAAGGCTGTTCTCCTGGGATCACTCCATCTGGTCCGTCAACACTGTTCCTCTTAAATTCTACAAAGATTGGTAGCTCTAAAAAAGTATCCAGAGGTGAAACCTTCATCTCCAACTGTCTTGTCTGCCGCGTAAGGTCATCCGCGGCTAGAGACCTGACTCCAGGGAACAGTGTTGCCCGATGTTATCACGCGTAAATTTCCCGCTCTTGCTTACCTTCTAGGACAGAAGGAGCAGAAGCGGATGACGTACACGTTCCAGTAGCTTTGGGATTGGTTTCTTTAAGGAATCATGATCGAAGCTTCCGGAGCCTACAACTTCTCTATAATAATAATAATAATGCATCATGCACTTGACTGCAACCCAGTCCGTGAATGATGGGGTAAAAACCAGGCTTTACCCAATATGTCAGGGCACACGCTCTTATCAGGTCACTTGATTGCATTATAATAATGCGTCCGTTACTGATGATATATACCGGGACAACCCCGTGCATAATATTCAAACAAACAAAAAATCCAACTCTAACCAAAAATGCCTTCGACATATTGGGCTGTAACCATCTTAAGCCTGAGAGAAAAATGAGTTTCCTCATATAATAATATAAATCCCTACCGAAGGTGTTCTCGCGTTGTCGTCGCGGTAGGGCTTGAGCTTTCCTCTCGTGAATTTGAAGGCTATTTTGGCCGTAGCATTGCTACTGACAGGGTTTCCCATGCCAGACAGGCAGAAAACGGAGAGGAAAGTGACTAAGAGGAACACCAAAACCCATAAATGATAACGGAGAGTATATTAAAAATTTTGAAACGCTTGTCGCTACCCGAGGATCGTCGGGGCGCCCCTGGAGCCACCGCTGGGGGCCACAGCATGTGGTACGGTGGTGATGGTGAGCTGCGAGATGGTCAGGCAGATCTCACTAAT
>CAKNXH010063792.1:117030-134015 GCA_932178445.1 Andricus quercusramuli
CCCCTGGAGCCACAGCCTGCGGGACGGTGGTGATGGTGAGCTGCGAGATGTTCAGGCAGATATCACTAATCAAACAGCTGGCCAGCAAGAACATCTGCGACATAAGGTAAGCAGTGAAACATCAACTGTGTTTACTGACGATGCTTTGGCTAGCGTTAGCTATTTGCAGCCAACCACTTCAACAGGAATACCGTGGGAGAGCATCAATTGGAATACCACAATTAATGAGGAACTGATGTGTCTCTATTATGAAAGAGCGAAGTTTGACACCTCACGCAAAAAAAGGACAACATTTTAGAACGAAATTTGCCACAAAGTATCCTCAAATAGAGAAAGTCGCACTAAGAGATCTTATTGCTAAGGCGAAGGACATCAGGACTAATCTACTCATCTCAGAAGACCGAGCAATGGAGATTAAACAACGCAGCGGAAATTGATGTTCTTCCTCAACCTGGTGGTGATCCAGCACCACCAAATCCCCCAGAAGTAGATGGCCTAATACAACCAGAGCCAGAAGCAGAGGTTCAACGACCAAGAAGGCGATTAAAATGGACATACCATATGAACAGAGATGTAATGCAGTTTTATTTTTTGGCAAAGAAAAGTGGGTAAAGTGTAAGGAGAGAACATCATCTACTCTTCTTACTTAAGTGCCCAGAACTAGCCACAAGAATAACATCCGGACATTATAAACGATGATCTGAACAGCGAAGTCCCAGAAAAACTACAGTACCTTGAAAGGAATTTCGGTCATGTTTTACTAGAGTTCAGGCATGTAGAGCCAACACAAAGGCATTCACTGCCCAAGATGAACATCACAAATGATCTGCGGACACTAACAGAACACCTGAACATCAAGGTTTTACCTATGCATTTAAACGCAACGCAAAATGCGTTAGAGGTGCAAACTCTTATAGACTGTGCAGCTGTGGCAACCGTTAGAACGTTGGGCCGCAGAACTAGGCCTATAAAAGCAGCCTTTGCCTCAGGGCGGGAGCGAGATCCACCATGGAAGATCACATTGGATATGGATCTCAGCAAAGTAAGGTGCAAATTGGGTCGACTGACTCAATATAAGAAAGGAAATCGAACCAGGAAGCTGATACACCATGTTGCTAAAATCATCCACCCTTGGTACATCGAGACATTAACACCAGCAATATTGGATGAGATTATGGATTCCCAACGGCAGAGACTTCATGTTCTTACTGCTAGCCTGCGTCGGTACAAGAAAAGTAGTGCAAGAAGGCAGCAAAATCGAACCTTTCAGGCAGATGAAAGAAGGTTTTATCGTGCACTGAGTACAAAGCAAAATAACCAACAAGACACCGAAGTCCCTCAATTGGAGGCAAGTAACTGGAAAGCTCCAGGTCCGGACATGATGCACAACTTCTGGTACAAATACCTAACTAGTGTGCATCCTGCGTTGGGAAGGTTTTTTCAGAAGATCATCGAACACCCAGATATGATGCCAGGCTTTATGCTCCAGGGTACTACGTATATGTTGTCTAAAAAAACAGGCGCTCAAAATCCTTCTGAATTCCGACGGATAGCCTGTCTTCCAACAATATATAAATATCTTATAGCTATCATAGCAGATAAGGTATATTCTCACTGCGACGAGAATGACATCCTTACAGAAGAATAAAAAGGATGTTGTAAAAACTCGCGAGGCAGTAAAGATATAGTCACCATAGACGCTGTTGCCATGACGCAAGCGAGATGTTACGCTTTACAACACCATCTGTAAAGCGTATCTTGACTACACGCCCTTGAATTTGTCCTCAGAGGAGGCCTTCAATATTAGGACAGAAACCATAGAGGAATTAGAAACGCAATGGAGACAGCAAGCCATCCACGGCGAAAACCCCAAAACGTTAGATCAATATGAAGTGGTTAGTGAGGCATCCAATATTTGGCTGAAAAAGGGAGCCCTGTATCCAGAAACGGACGGATTCGTAATTGTGATTCAGGATATGGTTGTCAGTACCAGGAATTATCGCAAACAGTGTTACACCAAGACGTGGTTCACCGGTGCCGATTATGTGGAGATACCAACGAATCCATCCAGCACATTATTGATGGTTGTCGCCTTATGGCTCAAAGAGAATATACGCACAGACATAATTATGTGGCGGGCATTATACATCAACTTACCCTAAACCTAGGACTCTTAACAGAATGGATGTCTTTCTATAGATACATTCCAATGCCTGTTTTAGAAAATGAAGATTACATCTCGTATTGGGATGTGATTATCCAGACGGATCATTACATCCGAGCCAATCGATCTGACATCGTGATGCGAGAGAAAAAAGGTGGAAGAGACTACATCATCGACATTGCTTGTCCGCTTAACCGAAATTTGCAGGCAATGTGCACGCAAGATGCACTGAACTCCTTAAACATTTAGGAGTCAGTAGGGTACTGGCGGCAGCTCAGAAGGCGGTTTTACTAAACACCTGTCGCATTGTAAGAAACTTCCTAGAACATCAGGAAGCAAGCGACTAAGAACCTGTGGCGTGATACATGCTAACTCTAAAAAAGCATCCAGAGGCGACTGTTGTCACCTCCAACACTCACAGCCGCTGTGTAAGGATAACAGCGGTAAAGGCAAACGGCAAACTACACCATGCTCTTAATTTTGTACCTACAACATCATCGCAAATTATTTCAAACATCGTATTAAAATAACTTATAACATCCTCATCTCATCTGTCACTTGACTTAGTCCGTGGCTATGACGAAAAACCGGGTTCACCCGAGAAAAAGTTTTTAAACAAAATAATAAAGATGCGTCCCAAAAAACGCCGGACCCAACACAGAAAAAGCTGCATTACTTTTTCATTTTTCAAGTTAAAAAAATACAAGGAAGTACATTCGAGCTATGACTTATCTCAATCCAAACGTGAAAGAAAAGAAGCCATCACCTTGAACAAAATCCCTTATATATGCTGTAAAATATTCACATACTGAAAATCTTAACATAAAAGAGAGGTTGCGATTATATCTCGAAAGCTGAAGCCGATTCTCTCGTCACCTATTGGTTGGATTTAAATTCGCCGCCTATGCTTTAGAATCGATATTAGAATCGAGAAGTGCGGTCTAGAATCATTTTTAGGTTAAGAACAGAGCTGGGTATTATGAGCCAAGACATGAGCACTATTCATGTGCACATTGATGATTGAGTATAGCTGAAGATATGGTCGTAAGAACACATCGCAAGGAGGGAGGTGGCTCCAGTTTAAAAGGGGAAAACCAGCTAGATGATGGTGGCTAAGAATTTGCGGCGTTGTATGAATTTTAAGGTAAATGTCCCAGTAATCGTGACGGTCCCAGTAATCGTGAAACTTAGTTATAGTTTGAATATATTGTTACAAAAATGTATGAAAAGTAACATTTAATGATGAAACTCACTTATTTTTAGCATTTTATAATAGCAAATAGAAATTACAGTCATTCAAATAAAATAAAAAGCAAGAAAATTGGCATCAAGATTACTGGGACTAAGGTCACGATTACTGGGACGTTTACCTTACATGATCATAAAATAATTTCAAAATCAAAATATCTTCGATTTCAACGTGACAATTTCAATTCTTTCATTTAAAAACAATTTCATTTGTAAATAACTTCAAGATATATTGAGAAGTTTTTAAAAAATTAACTTTTTAAAAGTACGAAATATTTCATAATACTGAAAAGTGCTTATTATGATTCCTAAGAAAATTGATAATTAACACAATTATCAAAAAATACTCTCGAAGATTTTATAAGCAATTTTTTTCTATTTCAAATTATTGTAAAAAAATTTTATGAAAAATTTGATTGATTTTATTAAATATGTACAAGTTATGTAAAACATTGTAAACTAATAAAAAAATTATAAATATTTCAGAAAGTCTAAAACAAAATGTAGATTTTTTAATAGTTTGAAATTTAATTTAAAACATTTTTATGAATTTCACATGATCTTCAAATAATTACAAAATCAAAATATCTACAATTTGAACGTTACAATTTTAATTCTTTTATTTAAAAACAATTTAATGTGTAAATAACTTTAAAATATATTGAGAAGTTTTTAAAACATTAAAATTTTAAAAGTACGAAATATTTCATAATACTGAAAAGTGCTTATTATGATTCCTAAGAAAAATGATAAGGAACTTAATTGTCAAAACATACTCTCGATAATTTTATAAGCAATTTTTTTCTATTTCAAAATATTGTAAAAAAATGTAATGAAAAGTTTGATTGATTTTATTAAATTTGTACAAGTTATGAAAAAAAATTCTAAAATAATAAAAAATTTATAAATATTTCAGAAAGTCTGAAACAAAATGTGAGTTTTTAAACATTCCGAAATTTAATTTAAAACATTTTTATGAATTTTACATGATCATAAAATAATTTCAAAATCAAAATATCTTCAATTTCAACGTGACAATTTCAATTCTTTTATTTAAAAACAATTTCATTTGTAAATAACTTTAAGATATATTCAGAAGTTTAAAAAAAATTTCTTGTACGGAATATTTCATAATATTGAAAAGTTTTTTTTGCGTGAAAAAATTTTCGCGTATGCGCAGTTTGAAGATGGCTTACTTTAGACACTGGTGAAAAAGCTGCGCATGCGCACATTCGAGATGAAGTACTTTAGACACTGGCATAGGTAACTTTAAACACTGGTGTTGGTATCTTCTTGAAATAAATTTACATTTAACTTGAACGAGTGTTTTAATGATTGAAGTTTTGTTTTTAGGGTTTCGTAGCCCCCCCCCCCCCGGGGGGGCAAAAAAGCATAAACGCCAACATTTTTTTTTCAACAAATTTTTTTTTCAAAATTTTTTTCAACCATTTTTTTTCCACAACATTTTTTTTTCGAAATTTTTTTTTCCCAAAATTTTTTTTTTTCACAATTTTTTTTCGCAAATTTTTTTTCAAAATTTTTTTTTCAGACTTTTTTTTCAAACATTTTTTTGCACACATTTTTTTCAGAACATTTTTTTCAAAAACTTTTTTTTTTCAAACATTGAAACATTTTTTTTTTTCTTGTGATTTCTTTACTCCACTCTATGCAATATAAAATTAGTATGTTTCGTTACCACCTCCTGACAACTTTTTCGGACGGGTGTTGCAAAAAATAGCGTGTGATACACGTGCACGTAGGTGATTGTTAACTCGTATGATTGCATCATTCGCCTGCGGTTCGAAGCACTCGTCTACGTTTTCGCACTCGCTTCGCTCATGCGCTAACCACCGACTCATGCTTCGAGCCTCCGGCTTATCCTGCAAAATTCACACTCGCACACAATCGCCTATTTTACGCACTTGTATCACAAATAACTATATTATGATTCCTATGAAAATGGATAATTAACACAATTGAAGGGCGGAAAAACTATAGGGGGTAAGTGCCATTTCCGAAATTTTACAGGGCGACGAAAAAACGTTCGCAATACGTTGTATGTAGTACCAAAGGTTGCGTGATTTTTTTTACGTAAATCTAGTGTAGATCTATGTCCTTTGTGAATTTCATCCCGTTACATGAAAAAATGAAGGCGCCACGAATGTTCAAAGCCTAGGAAGGGGGTAACTCCAGGGCAGCGGAAGAACTAAAAGGGTTAACTCCATCGTTTTTCTTTTTCTAGTTCAGTGTGTTTGTTTCATCATGAACGACCGTACGCGTTTCTGATGTCAACAAAAAAAAATAAAAAATTTTTTGAAATACCAAAATGTACAAAAGATGTGCTGTTTTCGACTAATACCACGTTAATGAACGATGAAGAAGACGAAAACTCTCCGCCGCGATAACCTACCGACGCTTTAGTATCATGTAACACCAATATATTATGGAACCTCAGTCCCATATTTTTTGTGTTTGCCCCCCCCCCCCCCCCATTCCGTTATAAAACGCGAAATTTCCATAATTCCCCATGAGGAGTTACCTCCAATAGAATTTCCGCTACCGTGGAGTTACCTCCCCGACCGGTTTTAAACAGCTATGAAAAAAAAAGAAAATGGTATTTTGACATTTCCTTAACGCAGTAGTGACGGCCTTTACCAAAACTATTCGAAAATGCGAAGATCTCATTTTCGAAAAAAGTGGCACTTACCCCCTATAGTTTTTCCGCACTTCAATTATCAAAACATTCTCTCGAAGATTTTATAAGCAATTTTTTTCTATTTCAAAATATTGTAAAAAAATTTTATGAAAAATCTGATTGATTTTATTAAATATATACAAGTTATGGAAAAATTTATAAAATAATAAGAAATTTATAAATATTTCAAATAGTCTAAAACGATTTGGATGAAAATTCAAAAAGTTAGCCTTTTTAAAAATTTTGAGACCAACGCACGTTATGAGAAAAAAGTCAGGAGGAGAAAAACATTGCTTTCTGAACACCCTACAAGATTGTTATAACAACTTTTTGAATTTTCGTGAAAAAGGAAAAATTCAAACTTTGATCGCACAACAAAAATAATGAAAAATAAAAAATTCAATTTTCCGGTCAAACTACATAAGATACGAAAAAGATGAGAAAACGAAAATTGAGCTTTTAAAAAAAGATCTACACATGTTTTGATAATCACTTTTTAATCGGAGGCGTTCATTTTGTTTAACTTCGTAAAAAACAGTATTGAAAAAAAAAATTAAATTTTTGGACAAACGACACAAGCTACAAAAAAAATAATCAGACAAAAGTTATTCACTCAAAAAAGAGCTACAAGCTTGTTATCAATTATTTTTTAAATGATGCGTTCTAAGGAATATAATGTATTTTGTAATGACATTCCTCTTTAGAAGATTCTTCGTTATTAACTTTCAACATTCATACAAGAATAATTCACATAGGCGCTTCGAGCGCGTTGCATACCGCTTATATTTTTTAATTAAGAAAAAAGAAATTACTTTGAAACTATTACTTAGCTCTATTGAATCATAAAAAGAACAGGCAAAAGTATACCTTAGTCTTCTACAGAGACTTGAGTTAGGTCAAATAGTTAGTTTAGACCAATGAAACGCATTTCCGAAATTTAGCACTAATGCCCTTATGCCCCGGGACCCTTCATATATAATTATTTCACAAGAGTAGGGGGGCCTCTAGTCTCTTGGGTTGTCTCCCTTACTTTGGCGAAATAATTCTATATCTCCATTTTCCATTCAGCGTCTCAATTTTTAATATTTCGAAAGAATGTATCTTACTGACGATCGCCTTGATCCACCTTCAGAATGTCTCGCAGGAATCCTACAAAAAGAAAATTTCAAAATTGTATCATATTTCCAAAGTAATATACAATTTTACTCAATTATTATTAGTATATTGTGCACCTAGGAGGCAAACACACAAAGGGTAAAGTGATGTTTGTCTCCTTGGGGCACACACGTTACTTTATGTAACGAAGGTATGATTTAACATTTTTACACATCTGCAAAAACACAATTCTATTTCCCGGTCAAAAATTAAGTTTTACCCGGTTAACTTTCAAGCGTTTATAATAATAATCATTCAATACTAATTGCTTTGTCATATAAAGATTCAAACGAAATAAAATTTTTAGAATTCCAAGGTAAAATACATGCTGTAAGGAACTGTAAAGGTGATTATTTTCTTACACAATTAACTTCCCCGGACATTATTTCCTCTTTCACTCCTCAAAACAACAGCTTCCAACTATAATAAAATCAGCCGACGGCACAACGCTACTATTTTGACTGGTGGATTACCCATTCACAAGCTATTGATTATTAGTTTATTTAAATTTTCCCGCGCCAGCCGCGACCTTCGATGTATCGATACATCTATAGGTCAATTAGTTGCCACTCACGCCACAGAGCTGCTCCCCGACTGCAACTTTTGCGCTCGGCTCTCGTCTTGTGCGCGCGCATCGCCAGCCTACCCGCGGGAAATTTAGAAGCTGATCTTTCAAATTTCTTCATGTTTCTAAGTATGGAGCCTGAAAGTTTTTGGCTGTAAGGGTATTTGAAAGAAGCCAATTTGCCATTCTGTGTTACAATGAAATTTATTATTAAAATAAATAAAATAAATATTAAATTTCAACTAACGTTTATGAAAATTATTTCATACCAATTTGTATTAAATGTAATACAAATGTATTGAAGATATCTGCATACACGGGAGTTGAAATTTAATATACATTAAAATATGAATAGCTGTACACTTTATATTAAATATAATATACAGATCGGTATAGCAGCGTGCTTAGAAATTCATAATGCATTTATTTCTTCAAATCTCATCAAATATTCACGATTGAAGTAATAATCTAGAATTCGTCAATTGAATTGTTTTTTATGAATAAAGTGCAACATACATATGAAACTCTTCCCAAGATTTGCCCTGAAAGGTAGAAATTTAATGTGAGTACAGTTGATTGTAGGTTAGGACTTGGAAATTAATTTGCTTTCAAAACGGTTATAAGTTATAAACCAGTTATTTTAATGAAATGCGAAGATTAATGAAATCTTTTAGTCTATTATGAAAGAAGCATCCCGTTTAGAAGTAATATTGCTACTGAAGTTTTTTATTTATCAAGATATAATTTATCTTCTGTTCATTACAAAATAAATGAAGAGATTTCGAGACACTTTTTTTAGACTGGTACCAATTATTTTATAGATTGCAATTACCACACGTTTATATCGTAAATAATTCTATAAGTTTTTAATTTCTTCTCCGCTAATATAGAATGTTGAAGAAACATTTTTTTGTGATATGCAACTGGAAAATTATGAATCTTATCAGTTGAAAATTTCGATCTTAATTCAGTTTCAGAATTAGAATGAGCCATGGCTATAAACGGATTTTTTGAGGGGGAAGATTTCAGAATCTTGTACGAACGATTGTAAATTGTTAGAAAATTTCGAATGATTTCACAAACATTTCAAGTAATTAATAAGGTTTTCAAAAGATTTCAAAGGTTTTAAACGATTTAAAGTTTTTGTAGACGATTTCGAAAGATTTCATAAAGATTCTAAATATTTCAATGATTTCAAACGAATAAAAAAGATTTCTGGAAAATTTCATAAATATTTCAAAGAATTCATAAGGATTTTAAAAGACTTTAGGAATTTCAATGATTTTAAAAAGGGTACAGCACACCAGATTTAAAAGATTTCGAAACATTTTGAATGTTTTAAACGATTTCTGAAGGTTTCAAAAAATTTGAGAAGATTTCAAAATATTGCAATGATTTCAAGCGAACACAAAAGATTTCACAAATATTAATTTTATAAATATTTCAAAAATTTCATAATGATTTCAAAAGATTTCAAAAAAGTTGGCCAATAAAAAAATTAAATGGACTGAATGGACACCCTCTTACAGTTGTCAAAATTCGAAAACTATCAATTCATTATAGGTTACGTTTCTTAACAGCGAAGCGATATCACTTTTTACATATACAATTTTTATTTTTGACAGTTTATACTTGAAAGAATTATTTTACCTACTTTCTGTGTGATTTTTTAATTGCATTTTTAGGTTTCTTCTGTGACTGAAGTTCTGCATGCAGTGTTCATAGTTATAAGGGTACGACTTAACCTGCACTATCTTCTTAAGATTTTGTACGTGGAACTTTTGAGCATGACGTCTTAAATCACTGTTCCGTGTGAAAGTACGTTTGCATTCTCTGCTCATAAAACGATCCACGTTTATGGATATATAAATATAATTCCAATAGCATACAAATAAAAACGATCAAACAATTCGACTTGCACGAAATTCAAAACATTCGCGATACGAAACTTGGACAAGAATTTTGCCGAGCGCCACCGAGCGCAAGATACGAAACTTGGACACGAAACTTGCCGATCACTCCCGAGCGCAAAAGTTGCAGTCGGGGTCTAGACCCTTGTGTGCCCCGGCGCGGGTCGAGCAACAGCAAACTATCGCCTCCGCCGTGATCCTCTTCGCAATCGTTAATCCGCGCTCTGCCACCGTAGGGTGAACCTTTCTTCGTGTTGCGTCTAATTGTGGTAGGGCGTCAGCATCTCCGAAGCTAAATACCGGTCGCCATTTTCGCTGCAGGGAAGCGACGCCAGGAGGAAGAAGAATAGGAGAAAGAAAAACCAGCATCAACGCTGGGGTGAACCACGACGACAGAACGAAGCGGAGGAATTTTCCCATCCCAGACAATACGTTCCCTTGCCTCTCAAGCGGACCCTTGCAACAGCAACAGCATCTCCAAAAACAGCGGCCCGCTGTCACCTCAGGGGACCCTCCGTCACTGCCTGTCTCTTTCCAGGGGGATATCATTCCGGGGTCCCCTGAGCCCATCATCGGCACTCCACGCTTGGCCGACCATCCAGGGATCCCCCAGAACGAAGACCATGAACACATGGAAGCACTAATTTCCGGGCGGACTACTCGCAACATTCCAGGGGACCCGCTCAACAACAGGCCTCAGAGGAGGAGGACATTGTAACCCACCGAGCCTCCCCAATAACGCTCTCCCCTGATAAGAGCTTCCCCGCGATCAGAAGGATTAAACCTCTTCTAATTTACCGCCCCTTCAACTTGGACTTTTACGGTCAATGTTGACTAAGCCGTGAATATCGCCATTTGCGGATAACCTTGACTCAACAGTCTTCGGATCTCGAAAAGCCCGTGAAAGAGCGCCTGAAGGAAGCCTGGAAGAAGGCCCATGGGAATGAACGTCATAAGGAGCCAACGGATGGAGAGGGAACTCTTCCCCCTTCTAGACACCTCCCGCGAATCCAGACCACCAGGAAGCGATCGCAGCCCTCACTCTCGAAACGATGCTTCGGCAACCGGAAGGATCCATCTCCCGGAAATTATCAACCCCACAAGAAACGAATACTGACTCAGGTATACCAGGGTATGCCGAGATCTCCTGTGGCCGCCCACATAAACTCCCCGAGGGCTGGTGACCACCCGAGGGACCAACAACGCCCGAGACGACTCAAATCCGTGGTCGTGCGACCTTCCCCGAAGGACAAGGCTCGACGCAACATTTTCTAGGACCATTTTGGAGCCCCCCTCCCCCACTAGACCAACGGGTATTGATCTTATTGCTGATGTATAAATCCGAATACAACTTTTCAGTTCAGCTGTCTTAGTTGTTCCCCTAAAAAATTGTATCGTTCAACAATTTTAGGCTTAACAGCCAAAAATGATTTTTTAAAATAAAATAGGGGAACAAATACCATATTATATATTATATGTATTGAAAGGTTCTTAAATCTCCATATTGAATTTGATTTATGTTTAACTAAATCTTCCTCATACGAATTCTTTCTTTATAAAATTTGTCTGGATTCACGGGAGTAGAAACTAAGAATTCACTTTTTCTGTATTTTATATAAATACTCTTCTTTATTGTCACTGGCTAATCCTAGGTTAGTATAAAACTCTAGATCAATAACAATTTCTGTTTCCTTATAAAGATCACTTTATTCTCTACAGCGTCTACTGTTCGTTTTTTTATAACTCGTTATTTTCTAAGAATACATTCAATCTTTATTTATTATGAAACACTTTAACTATTAATTAATTACTAGAAGGCATATACAGGTAGTGATGCCGTCTAGCGATATTTCCCGATCTCAACACGATTCCGACTCGATCCTAGGCTCCAGTATCGGGTGTAGATCGAGTCGGTTTTGGCTCGACTCGACTTTGGCTCGGGAAGTCGATATATCGACTCGGGATCGGGTCGGGTTTTCGATACTCCTTCGACAGATGTGCACTTCTCAGTTGAACTGAGCGGAGAGGGAAATTTGACAATGGCTCGATGTCACTCGGTCCCCCCTGACTCCTCCACTGCCTGGTTTAACCGGTTATGGCTGGAGTGAAAATGCTGAAATTTATTTTCCCCATAGTGGAAGAGTTGCACTTTGGCTTAGTAGTAAATAATTTGAAACATCTAAATGCAACTATAGAACCTATTTCAACCTTCGTTTAATTTTAAATCAGTTTCCAATAAAAAATATTCTTTTTTTTATATTTGGAAATATTGGACTGTTTATTGAAAAGGAGCAAATATACGGCAGATTTTGAAAAGTGTACAATTTCCAGCTAAATTGTTTTAAATAGAATGCATTCGGTTGAATCGTGAACTGAACATCTCAGAGTGCTGCATCCTACATTTAAATTTTCAACTCTACAATTGTAATGTTTTTCTTTTTAAATTGTTAATTCGTGAAAAAGAGTTTTGTACTTTAATGTATAAATAATTATAGAAGAATTTTTATTTAAAAAAGGTTTAAAATATAAATTATTTGACGTCCAACGAAACAAGGCTCTGGTTAAAAATTTTGTTAATTGCTCAATTTGTAATGTCTTTCACTTAAGATTTCTTCAAATGATATGATTAACAAATTTATTAATTCATTCTTCAATTTGGAGGATCACAAATAATGACGTGGATACATATTTCTTGAGCAGAAACCTTTGAAATGTTCTATTTATACAAGCTTTTTCAACAATATAGTAAAATTTTCCACAATGATATGAATTTTTGACAATTCAGTTAAACTTTCATTCAAACAGTTTAATTTTCAAACTAAATATTTATGATAAATTCTTAATGAAAACGTAAATAGTTAAATTTTCAATAAAAGCTGGAATGCTTGAATTGTTACTTCAGAACATTATTTTTCAACCTAAAAATAGTTTTCAACAAAATAGTTACATCCTCAACCAATAAAATGAAATTTTATCCGTGAAGTTCAAATTTCAATCAAGTAGTTGAATTGTCAACCAAGACGTTAAATTTTCTACAAAAAAGACTAATTTTTCACAAAGTACATGAATTTTCAGACAAAGGGGTAAATTTTTTAACCCATTAATGCCCAAAGTGACCAAAATTTTTCACCGATTTCGACTGGATAACTTTTGATGAAAACGCACTAGAAAAAAAAAATGAAATACATATTCTGATGCTTTCGGGATCGCTCTTTCCGAATCTGGTAACGAAATCGACGAAAAATGATTCCTTATGCCCTTTTTTGCCATTTTTTGAAAAAAAGTCAATTTTTTTTCATTTTTTTTTCCTTTGATCATAAAAATGACCCTGATAACGTTGTCACATGGTGCTGGAAAGTATTCAAGTTTGGTCATCGATAATTTTCCTTGAAATATATGCACTTAACAAATTTTTTGGAAATCGATGATTCCAATATGGCGACCATTTAAATGTGACATAATGAGTGTTTCTGACACCGTGTGGATTCTTTGTTGGGAGTACTTTTTTTCAAAAAATACTTCAAACAAAAGTTTTTCATTTCAACGAGTTATTTCGAAAATTGGCCTCAAATTCTGGGCCCAAAGTATTTTTGGGCCTTATGAGTCCCAAAACATGTTAAATAGTAGAAAAAATCTCATTTTTGATTTCAGATTCGGAATCTACGGAAAATTTCATGTGAGAATACATGAACTCAAAATTCAATTTTTGGGCCTTAAGTACACTATTGCATACTTATGTATATGTTTAGGCCCCTTGGTGTCAAGACTATGTTGAATAATGGAAATATCTCATTTCCTATTCGAAATTCAGAATCTACGGGAAATTTCACGATATAATACCTATTTTTTAATACGAAAATTTGGGCCTTATGTACACTTTTGCGGCTACTCGAAACTTTTTGTAGTCTTATGGGACTCAAATAATCTTCAATGATGCAAAAATTCATAGATTCATAATCTACGTGAGATTTCCTGTAAAAATAGGTATTTCCCGAATTCTGAATTGGGTCTTATCTACTTTTCGGACAGTACCGACGATGCCAAGCCACTTCTGGCATTCGGAATGAAATCATGAATCTCATCATAAAACACTAGAATCACTCAAGTTCATGTTGGATACAATTCATCATTCACATTTTTGGGCCCATTCAATCAATTATGCAGTTGGAGCACCCTTTGCCGTTGATAGAAGCAACGTTGCCCGATTATCACCACGTGGAGGTGGGCACTCTTCGAAAACCTCTTTTTTTCACTTTGTGAAAGCGCAAGCTTCATCATTAGAGGGTCTGGTGATAATCGGGCAACGTTGCTTCTATCAACGGCAAAGGGCGCTCCAACTGCATAATTGATTGAATGTGCCCAAAAATGTGAATTATGAATTGTATCCAACATGAACCTGAGTGATTCTAGTGTTTTATGATGAGATTCATGATTTCATTCAATTGCAATAGTGTACTTAAGGGGGGATCCTGCTTTAGGAGGCCTAAAAAAAGCGTTTTTGGGAGGATTTTTTTTTGGACAGAAAAAAATAAGCAAGTCTAGCGAACTTTTTAGCATATTTTAATATTTATTTAAACATTATAAACAAAATTTGAGATAAAAATATCGGCGGGATTCAAAAGAAATTTAATTTTAATATATTTTTCTTCTATGTGAACTAAGAAAAACCCGAAAAAATTGTGAATTAAAAATTTTTCTGAAGTTTGAAGAAAATTTGCTTTTTGCAACAACAAAAAAATCATTTCAACTTGTTAAAAAAGTTGTTTAAAATTTTTTTTCCATGAATCTTTTCAGTTCAAATAGAAGAGAATACAAAACTGAAGCTAATAAGCCTCAGTTCGTTCTGATTGGTGGTCTAGTTTTCTTGCAATCACGCCCGCCAGTTTAGAAGAATCGTAAAAACGAAAACTCGAGAAAATGCGCTTCAAAGTTTACGATAAGATCGTATGCCTGCTAAACGCCTCACCGCGTTTAGTGCTGTATCTTTAAAAATACTGGGAATCAGCCTCTATCACTTCAAATACATATTCTTATATATATTAGGACACGGTGGTCAGGAAGGACGACTAGGTATCACAAAAATGGCAATAAAATCCGTTTACGGGATGATATTCGGGCACGAATATGCATCAAAAATCAGTTCGAATTGAAATCCTAGCTGATCCTGTTTTCGAGATATCGTCAAATTACGTATTTTAGCTATTGTATCAATGGAACGCAATGAGCTGTACCTTTAAATGCTTATATAATTATTTGTGCAGAATAGATAAATATATGTATGTTCATTGTTCAACACCTTTGTATATATATATATATATAGTCGGAGACTATATATAAAGTCGGAGATGCCCATTCCGCAGTGGCTAGTGTTAGGACGCACTATACTCCTACCGAAAAAAGGCGACTTGTCTAAACCAGAGAATTACAGGCCAATAACTTGTTTGAACACACTGTATAAGATTTTTACAGCTATCCTAAACAACAGGATTGTTCGACGAATTGAGCCTGTATGGCGAGAGATGTACGAACAACGTGGCTCGAAAAAAGGTGTAGCAGGCTGTCGAGAGAACCTGCTGATTGACAGGTGTGTCTGTAAAGACGCTACAGTCCATCAGCGCGTCCTGTCGATGGCCTGGATTGACTACCGGAAAGCTTTTGATTCAACCTCTCATAGACTTATCATCTGTCTGTTGGAAAGCTTGAAGGTACATCCACACATAGTGAGATGCATAGAGAGATTGATGCCTCTTTGGAAAACTAGATTTACCATCTCATCTAGAAATTATCATCTGACGACGAACAACGTCACCTTCCAGAGGGGCGTCTTTCAAGGGGATAGTATGAGCCCTTTGCTTTTTTGCATCACACTTTTGCCTCTATCTCTTGCACTACGAAATTCTCCTGGATACCTCTGTGGCGACACTAATCAGCGTGAGCATAAGGTCACTCATGTATTCTATATGGATGACCTGAAGATCTATGCCGCTGGTAAAAGCAAACTTCAAACTGCTTTAAATATCGTCAAGAACTACACAGGAGAGATTGGGATGGACTTTGGTTTGGACAAGTGTGCCAAAATTCATTTGAAGAAAGGAAAGATTACTGGCGTTCCCAAGGACCCTGAGCTTGTGGATATAAGTGTTATTAGATATCTTAACACTGGAGAGACCTATACATACCTGGGCGTGCCTCAAAGCCGCATTCAGGACGTAACATCAGTGAAGGAGTCTCTCCGAAGCAGATACAAGCATCTTCTTCGACAGATTTGGTCTTCCAATCTGTCGGCGTTGAACAAGGTATCTGCGACTAACATGCTTGCCGTCCCGGTTCTACTCTACTCGTTTGGGGTGGTTCAATGGACGAAGAACGAGCTTAAGGCCCTTGATGTCACCACGCGTAAGATCATGCATATGCATAAAAGCTTGCATATCAATTCGTCAGTTCCGCGATTATACATTTCACGCCAGCAAGGCGGACGCGGACTTCTGAATCTCCAGTGTCTTCATAACCGAATTGTTTTGAGTACAGCTTACATCGTTGCGAATGGCAGAGATCCTCTCCTAAAGATGGTCAGAAACCACGAGATGATTGGCGAAGGGGCGTTCCTTTACAAAGCCGCGGAGCAAGCTGCCGAGACCCTTGGCCTGAATTTTAACATCAGAAGTGAGGAAAGTGCATTACTCCATCTAGATGCTTCACGTCTAAAAGCCGAAGTAAAGAAAGCAGAGGTTGGAAAATTTCACCAAGAGCTACTCGACAAGCAAATGCACGGAAACTTTCACAGAAATGTAGAAAAACAGTCCTTGCCGAAGGAGCAAACTTTTGCTTTCCTCAAATCATCAGGGCTCAATTCAGGTACAGAGGGCTTTATTTTCGCATGCCAGGACGGTGTAATCTCCACCTTAGCATACCGCGCCCGCATTTTATGTCAAGAAGTTCCCAGTGATAGGTGCAGAGCGTGTCATGCACACGCTGAGTACCTAGAACATATACTATCGGGGTGTCCGACCCACGCAGGAACAACGTATATCTATAGACATAATGCGGCCCTAAGAGTACTTTATTACCACCTTTGTCGCTCTTACGGTGTTGGTCGCGACCCTGCCCTGCCGAACGCTCCAAGGGATATAGAGTCAATTGTCCGAAACGAGAAGTGCCAGATTTTCTGGAACTACGATTTTCGGGCAGCAGTCTCCGTTGCGCACTCGAGGCCTGACATTGTTCTCCAAGACTTCGAGAAACGAACTA
>CAKNXH010063792.1:134025-146775 GCA_932178445.1 Andricus quercusramuli
CATTGTTCTCCAAGACTTCGAGAAACGAACTATATTCGTGATCGAATACTCGGCTCCATCCGAATACAACATCACTGCAAAGGAGAAAGAAAAAGAGGAGAGGTATCAAGACCTTAAAAGAGAGCTGCAACGACTGTACACAAGTTATTCGGTGCAAGTAATTGTCCTTGTGATACGTGCTCTCGGAGGTGCGAAACTATCACTGGTTCGTAACTTTAAAGCCATACCCGCATGCCAAAAATATGCCAAGGCACTTGCGAGATGGATACAGAGAGCTGTCATCCTTGGGTATGAAAATAATAATTTTGTATGCATTTGAATGCATACTTAAAGTACAGCTCATTACGTTCCACTGATAGAATAGCTGAAATGCGTAATTTGACGATGTCTCGAAAACAGGATCAGCTAGGATTTCAATTCAAACGGATTTTTTATGTATATTCGTGCCCGAATATTATCCCGCAAACCGATTTTATAGCCATTTTTGTGATACCTATTCGTCCTGCCTGACCACCGTGGGCAGTGAAAGTCCTGCCGGATGGTATGTAGTCAATCATGCATTGAATGCGGGGCGCGTATTGTCTTGCCCAGCCTATATTTGTGCTGCATTTGTCTTTTGGTCTTATGATCAACCGTTGGTTTTGTTTTACGGCTTGCACCTGCCGAAGTTCTCGCTGCATTATACACACTACATTTGAGGCACCTAGAGCAAGAGTCGAAAAATTATCATTGCCCAGGAAAAGTACGATCGAAAAGCATTCGGAGCAAGAAACAGATAAGTTTCCTTCCGCTGTAAAGACGAACAGATTGAAGTTGGGGGAAAAGAGCAGGATGCTTCTCCACCCTGCTCTAAAAATAATTTGAATGAAATATACCTTTAAATCAGGAATTTACATTGTTTAACACGAGAAGTACCGGGATTTTCTGTCACGTTTGGTTACCACGAGGGGTCAATTAACCGCTACCAGCGTTGGGTGTCAAATAATGATTTTGAACAGTTTTTACCGTCACAAATTAATGATAGACGTATTCTATATTCATATTACACCGTTAATATAAGTTGAGAAGAATCGTGAGTCCTGAAAAAGTACAAAAAAGAAGTGAAAATGCTCGTCTACCCCAGCGTAGTCCTACCGACGTCGCACAGTCTAGCCAAAATCACTTTTTGTGGACAAAAGTCTGTCTATAAACCAATTTTCAATGGATTTTGACAATTTTTTTTAATTGACCGTAATGCTTTCGGGTATATCGAGATGATTCAAGAATTTCGATTTGGCTAATCCAAAATTTGTTATTTGACAAAACAATAAACAATATTTTTATCCTAACTTTTCATATGTACCTTTTTTGTGAGATCTACGAATTAACTAAAGGTGAGCTTAATTCAATGTATTACTATGTAGCAATAGTTTTCAGTAGGCACGGTGGTCAGGCAGGACGAATAGTTATCACAAAAATGGCAATAAAATCGGTTTGCGGGATAATATTCGGACACGAATATACATAAAAATCCGTTTGAATTGAAATCCTAGCTGATCCTGTTTTCGAGATATCGTCAAATTATGCATTTCAGCTATTTTATCAGTGGAACGTAATGAGCTGTACCTTAAGTATGCATTCAAATGCATATAAAATTATTATTTTCATACTTGGTATGTGTTGAATAGATAAATATATCACAAAGGCAGGCCAGCGAAACCCTCGTGTGTCTTGAGGACACGAAGAGACCCAAGGATGACAGCTCTCTGTATCCATCTCGCAAGTGCCTTGGCATATTTTTGGCATGCGGGTATGGCTTTAAAGTTTCGAACCAGTGATAGTTTCGCACCTCCGAGAGCACGTATCACAAGGACAATTACTTGCACCGAATAACTTGTGTACAGTCGTTGCAGCTCTCTTTTAAGGTCTTGATACCTCTCCTCTTTTTCTTTCTCCTTTACAGTGATGTTGTATTCGGACGGAGCTGAGTATTCGATCACGAATATAGTTCGTTTCTCGAAGTCTTGGAGAACAATGTCAGGCCTTGAGTGCGTAACGAAGACTACTGCCCGAAAATTGTAGTTCCAGAAGTATATATATATAATACACAAAGGTGTTGAACAATGAACGTACATATATTTATCTATTCTGCACATATAATTATACAAATAATAATTATATAAGCACTTAAAGATACAGCTCATTGCGTTCCATTGATACAATAGCTAAGATACGTAATTTGACGATATCTCGAAAACAGGATCAGCTAGGATTTCAATTCGAACGGATTTTTGATGCATATTCGTGTCCGAATATCATCCCGTAAACGGATTTTATTGCCATTTTTGTGATACCTATTTGTTCTTCCTGACCACCGTGAGGAATAGATTTATGCAATAAAAAAATCGATTTTTTGAGCCTTCTAAAGCAGGATCCCCCCTTAAGGCCCAAAAATTGAATTTTGAGTTCATGTATTCTTACATGAAATTTTCCGTAGATTCCGAATCTGAAATCAGAAATGAGATTTTTTCTACTATTTAACATGTTTTGGGACTCATAAGGCCCAAAAATACTTTGGGCCCAGAATTTGAGGCCAATTTTCGAAATAACTCGTTGAAATGAAAAACTTTTGTTTGAAGTATTTTTTGAAAGAAGCGTTACGAGGGTCATTTTTATGATCAAAGGAAAAAAAACTGAAAAAAATTGACTTTTTCAAAAAATGGCAAAAAAAGGGCATAAGGAATCATTTTTCGTCAATTTCGTCACCAGATTCGGAAAGAGCGATCCCGAAAGCATCAGAGTATGTATTTCATTTTTTTTTTCTAGTGCGTTTTCATCAAAAGTTATCCAGTCGAAATCGGTGAAAAATTTTGTTCACTTTGGGCATTAATGGGTTAAATTGAAAAGATAAATTTTATACCAAAAATGAGGGAGTCACATTTTCAATTGAAAAAAAAAGTTCACTCCAAAAAAACCAACTTTAAAAAAAAGACTCGAATTTTCAAGTAAAGAAATTACTTTTCAAACACATTGACGAATGTTCGTTTGTAAACAATAAAATGAATTGACAACAATGCTCTTCAACTGTCAACCAAGTTGAATGTTCAATTAAGACACTTAATTTTACACCAAAAAGAGATAAAGCATCATCCATAATTCGAATGGATAAATTTTATATGGAAAAAAGTTAATGCCAAAACAAAAATAACGTGTTTTCAATAAAATAAATTTCCAACTGAAACCAACGATTTTTCGACGAAATAGTTCAATTTTTTACAAATCAATTAATTTTCCCAAAAATATATGATTAGTTCAGTTTCAACCAAAACGATGAATTTTCAAGCTTTTCAAATGAATGTATCAATATTCATATTACTCATGAGAATTATTTGATGGTTATTACTCTCTCTCTCTCGATTTCCCACCAAGAAGATGAATTTTCAACACATACAAAATATTTTCCAACTTTGTGAAAAAAATTGTTTCAACATAATTTTGATTAAAAAACATTTTGATAAAAAATAAGGTTTGGAAAAAAATGGTTGAAAAAAATAATTTGTCGTGAAAAAATTTGTGAAAAAAGTTTGTTGAACAAAAATTATTTGAAAAAGAAGTTTGAAAAAAATGAGTTGAAAAAAAATTTTTGAAACAAAGGTTTCGAAAAGAATTGTTGAAAAAAAGTTGTTGACAAAAAAATTTGTTTGCAAAAAAATTGTATGAAAAAAATGTTTGGAGAAAAAATTATTAGAAAAACATTTTGGTGCTTGAAAACGTCTACAATGTCAATTTGTTTATATAACACAGCTCCACAAAAAAAATCGAGAAAATTACCCCTGGAGTCTGACTATGTGTATCATATGTTTTCGGGTTCGCTGAATCCAAATTCGGGGTCTATTTAGCCCCACCACGTCAGGATTTTCCATAACCTCAAAAAATAGGCCCAAAAACTCAATTAATCCTTTATCCATTGACCAATCAATCCCAATAAACCCATAAACCCTAAACACATTAAATCCTTTAACCCATAAACCCTTAACCCCATAACCTTAAAATGTCATAACCTTAAAACCCCCAAACGTGGTAAAAGAGACATATGCGCGTTGAAGCCCTGGAACACAGTATGTTCGAGCCTTGCATGCTTCTTGAGCCTTAAACCCACATTCTTCAATAACCTCATAACTCCGAAAGCCCATAACCCGGTGAGAATGAAACTTTCGTTGGGAGCACCTACGATTTGCCGAACCCAGGAACAACGACGAGGACGTAGTAGGCTTCTGTTCCCTTTGGGGTGCTTTATTAACGAGTGTTCCCCTTGCCTCACACTTATCGGGGTGCTTTATTAAAGTGAGGTCCCCTTGCCTCTCACTCTTCGGGGTGCTTTTTGAAAGTGTGTTCCCCTTGCCTCACACGAATAGAAAACATAAAATAACAAGAAGATAAATTCACTATATGTAAAAGAATGACTAAATTATAAGAAATAAAACTCAATGAAGATACCACCTTTATTTATCTTCCTTATACCTTTTATGGTAACGAACTTGTTTAGTTTCAAAAGATCTACGGAGTGAATGCCGTTTATAATTTCTGTCTGTATCTCTTTTCAAATTCCAGCAATAGTCTGCCATCATAGTCTCACCCCATGTTCCCTGATAATGTTTCTCCATACCTTTCATGTCTTGATGACACCTTTCTCCCTGTTCTTCGCTGTAATCGCCGAGTTTTCCTGGGAAGTAATCAATATGTGAGTCTAAGAAATGTAACTTTAGACTCATATTGCAGCCCAAAGTGTGATAGTTTTTCACCATAGTTCTTACTAATTCTTTATATTTTGGGCTCTTCTTATTGCCCAAAAATTTTTGAGCGACCTCGCGAAAACTGATCCACGCAGCTTTCTCTTTCTTTGTCATGTGGGCTGTGAAATTTGCGTCATTGAAGAAGACTCGGATCTGTGGACCATTTTTGTCCATATCCACTATATATACATCTTCCATTCCTTTGGTATCTCTCTCAACATTGCTATCTGCTACTCTTTTCTTGGGACGACCAATATTAGTTGGAATCAAGACTGCGGTTATAACTCTGCTTGACTGAAAATAATTGATTTTCAAACGATTTTTAGCACTGTAACCCCGCATGTCCGTCATACAAAAGAAACAGTCTTCTTTAGATTCAGGCATGCCCCATAAAGCAGGAGCAGTGTAGTTCGACTGTGATAAGTTTTTATTATTGTAACAGTTAGTCAACATTTTATAAATGGTTCCACAAATAGCATGTGTAACCCAATTTGCGTCCAGATTCGACATTTCCAATCCGGAACAATATTTATATCTCTCAATAACAGCGTCACTGATATTTTTCCGTGATTTGGATAGTTCATAAGTACCGCAAACATAACAAAATGTGTTTGATTCACTAGGATCATCGTGTACATGTGGACTACAAAACCTCGTAGATGTATGAGTTGTTGTAGCTTTATACTCCATTGAGGCCAAAGAACCCACCTCTGCAAACTGCGGTCCGAAGATTTGACAGATTTGAGAAAAAGTTATCTTGAAACAAAAGCATCGTCCTCTTGCCTGTTTTGTTTTGAACGACTTTAATATATTTTTTACACAAACAGAATTATTTGGCTACGAGATTAGGTTAAGTGAGTCGCATAAGGAAAATTTTTACTGCGAAAGGATTCCTGTTGAGACAAATGAAAATCCTCTCTACCTTTCTTTTGAGAGGAAATTCCATTAACGTCAAGAAACATCCTTTTGTCACAAGAGGACATTTCTCTGAGTGTATGTCTCTTTTTTACCACGTTTGGAGGTTTTTAGGTTATGACATTTTGAGGTGATGGGGTTATGGGTTCAAGGGTGGGGCTAAAGACATGGTGGGGCTAAATGGACCCCGAATTTGGATTCAGCGACCCCGAAAACATATGATAGACATAGTCAGACTCCAGGGGTAATTTTCTCAATTTTTTTTGTGGAGCTTTATAATTTGTTCATAAAATGAACAAATATTAATGCATGGCAACATTTTTTTAGAAAACATCATTGGCACTATAATTGCAACAAGATTAGAAGGAAAATTGATTTCGTTTCGCTTAAAAACGCCTAAAATGTGCATTTGTTTATATATT
Organism: Andricus quercusramuli; assembly: GCA_932178445.1. Taxonomy (NCBI): domain Eukaryota; kingdom Metazoa; phylum Arthropoda; class Insecta; order Hymenoptera; family Cynipidae; genus Andricus; species Andricus quercusramuli. The sequence continues at coordinate 140,135 of CAKNXH010063792.1, forward strand.
TTGTTTATCAAATAGACAAATATCAAGGGATGGTAAATTTCTTCCAGAAAACATCATTGGCAATGTCATTACAACAAGAGTACAAAAAAAGCATTGGTGTCTGCCTATTAATTTCTGCAATGTACATTTGTTTATAGAATTTGTTTATAGAATTGGTCAATAACATTCAGTCTTAAATTTTGATGACCACGTATCATCCAAAGAATAAAAGCAAAAAAACGACACTTTTTGCTGTTTTAATTAACATAAAAATTGAATAAACAAAAAAATAAAATATACACTCACAACGCTTTCTAGGAAATTTAGTCCTGAATTATACAACAAAAAAATTATCTTAAATCGGTGCATTATTGCGTTCTAAATGTTCTTTTAAAATTTAAACCTCCTTTTTCATTTCAACCCTCCGTGGACCGCTACGTCACAGACCCACATCTGGCGAAGGAGGATCGAAAACCCGACCCGATCCCGAGTCGATGTATCGCATTCCGAGCCAAAGTCGAGCCGAGAGAAAACCGATCACGGGTATCGAAAACCCATTCCGACCCGAGAAAAAACCGACGTGATCTCGACAAGATTACGAGAACGTATCGCATCGAACGGCACCACTATATACAGGGCTTTTTCTCTATTCAAAAAATCCATATTTCTTTCGTTATTAATTATCTAATGAAAAAGCCTGACGAGGGCTCATATCGAGTATCAATTATTGATTAAAAGGCCTGACGACATCTTCATTCTGTTCAAATAAAATCTACATCTCTTTCGCTATCTACTATTTATTAAAAGGACGACGGCTTCGTTTTATTCAAATAAAATCTGTTTTCTATTATTATACAAATACCTAGGACAAATATCGCTCTGGATATGGCGCGGCCCAAGGATGACAGATCTCTGCATCCATCTCGCAAGTACATAGCCATGTTTTTGGCACGCGAGTATGGCATCGAAGTTACGAACCAGCGATAGCGTCGCACCTCCAAGTGCACCGATCACAAGATAAATTACTTCAACCAAATATCTCGGGGACAATCGTTGCAGTTCTCTGCTAAGGTCTCGATACGATATCTCTCCTCTTCCTTCTCCTTGACTGTGATGTAGTCGACCGGAGGAGTCGAGAATTCGATCACGAATATAGTTCGCTTCGCGAAGTCCTGGAAAACAGCATTTTCTTGTTGAGGAGCTGTCCGAGGAAGTTTTTGACCTCTGCTTTCTTTAGTTGGACTTTTAGAAGTGCGTAACCTAGATGGAGTAATGCACTTTCCTCACTTCTGATGTTAAGATCCAGAATAGGGGTGTCAGCTGCCTGCTCTACGGCTTTGTAAAGGAACGAAACTTTGCCAGTTATCTCGTGATTCCTGGCCATTTTTATAACTCAGTTATCAAGTCCACGTTCGTCTTGACAGCGTGGGATGTACAAGCGCGGAACGGACAAATTGATATGCAAACTATTCTGTATATGGGTCATTATTTCCCAAACGCCCTGACTCGAAAATCAGATCTGTAGAATCGGGCTCAAACTTAGGATAAGTGCTGTCCTACAGGACGGTAATTTTACGAAAAAATATTTTCGTGTTTTCGATAGAATTTTTCATGACCTTTCAATTGGTCATAAGCATTTTTTGAACATTTCAAAATTTAAGCTTGATTTATCAAAGTCAAAAATAAAATTGACTTTTCCTTGAAGATGAGCACTATTTTTTAATATTCTAGAAAGAAAACTGAGATTTTTTGCAACATAATACTTATAAATCAAAAAGAAATTTTTTTGTTTTCGAGAAACAGTAGGCCAAAGTTCTTGACGCGCCGCACAGTGGGCTAAAGTGAAAAAGTTCGTGACAAAATCGTAGAACTTTTGACAGGGATGACCTAGAGGGATGGATTTGTTTTGATATTTACAGAAGAATAACTACAGAGTAGAGGAAAAATACGGAGAAGCTGAAAATATGCATTTTTTACCTTGAAAATCTAGGCTAAATTTGACCGGTGGCGCTTGAAATCACGAAGATGCCCACGTCGCGGAGTCTCTCCAAGCTCCCTTTTTCACATAATATACTCTGATGTGATTTCAAAAGAACAGTTATACCCATCATCGACTTTCTAAGTAATATATACATAACGTTACATGATCCCTACAAAACGGCGCCGTAAGGGAAACCAAGAATCCTGTTCGAATTCTAGCCTGGAGTCATTTTTCGCTCAATATCTATTCTTTCCAGCGCTTCGACAGTATCTAGTCATTAGAGTTAGTCAAGTTGGATAAAAGGTAAAATAACGGAAGGTGTAGCCGACACACACACACAATGTATTCAATGTTAAACGATTCACATTCTGCAAACATTTAAGTAGTTTTGAATTTCCCGGGTATTTGGTAATTTACTTTTTCGCCGGTACATGACTAAAGTTAGAAACATTATCATGAAAGAATTTTTTTCATAATAAGAAGGCTGAGGAAAAGCTGCATAACTTACTGGAGAATTATTTCTTGAATGATAATTTGAACTAAGGTTCGTATTTTAATTAATTTTACTCTACTTATATTTTTATTTCATTTTGACTTCATGAACCTCAGTTTATGTTAATGAACTTTCATAATATAATCTGACTTTAGCTATAAAGCCATATTTTATTTAAGCGAATTTTGCTTGTTACATTTTCGATTTCTGTGTGATCCCGTTTCTAAACTTAGATTTTATATTGAAATTTGGTCCGTCATTAAAATCAGAATTCTTAATTTTAATTTCAATTTATCAGCTCTTCTTCAAATTTCCTATTTTATTATAATTTTCTATTCGAAGAAATAATTCTATATTACGCCGTCACCAAATACACCAAAGAAAACAACAAAGAAAGCGCAAGAGAAAACGCCAAAAAAGTGGTAAAGTAAGAGTCAGAAAGAAATAAAATTCAATAACTTCAATTAAAATTCAGGATCACTAGACAATCTAAATTTTTTTTAAACTATTCCTTTAATAGAATACCAAGTCAAGGTAACTGGAATCCCGGCTTTATATCGTAAGAATGAGCCTCAACGGTGTAAAATGCAAAAAGCAATTTTTTTGAAACCATATCAGAGTATAAAAAAGTCCTCTTTGATTTTCAAGTACTTTATTGCAAAAAAAACTCAGTTTTCTTTCTAGAATAAAAAAAGTTCCCATCTTCAAGAAAGAGCCGATTTTATTTTCGACATTAATCAATCAAGATCTAATTTGGGAAATTTAAAAAAATGCTTATGACCATTTGAAAGGACATGAAAAAATCTATCGAAAACGCCTAGAAAAATTTTTGGTGTATTATTTATGAAAGCAGCAAATATTCGCGCATCCGAAATTGTTCAGCAAAAACTTCAAAATTTCGGAGAGAAGAAGAAAGAGGAGGGATAGGGAGACATATAATATATTATATATTATATAAAATAAGTACCATACGCCTAGGATTTAAAGTCGAAATATATTGCATTTTCAACAAAATAGTGGAATTTTGAACCAAAAAATACCATTTTCAACCCAAAAAGATGAATTTTCAATAAATGAGTTGAGCTATCAAGCTAAAAAGCCGAATGTTTTGGAATACATTTGACTTTTAAACCATAAAAGATTAATTTTCGAAAGGAGTTAATCTTTAACCAAGACCGATGAATTTTTAACCCGATAGTTGATTTTTCAACCGAACACTTGCATTGACAACCAAATAGTTGAACCTTCAAGCAAAAGAGACGAATTTCTAACAAAAAAAAATTAATTTCCTATCCAAATAGTAGAGTTTTTAAACAAAAGAAATGAATTATGTACCAAACATTCGATAGTAAACTTTTTAAATAACAACAAATTAACTTTCAACAATAAAAAATTAGTTTTTCTACGGAAAGTTCAATTTTTATTCCAAATGGACGAGTTTTCTATTAAAAAAGATGAATATTCAACAAAAGAATTTAATTATCGATCGAAAATGACTTTCTAACAAAATAATAAAATTTTAACCCAGAGATTAATTTTGACATCTAAAATAAAATATACTTTTCGAATACATAAAAAGAAATAACTTTCAACCAAAAAAGATGGCTTTTTAAAAAAATAGTTGAATTTTCAACAAAATAATTAAATTTTTAACAACATAGAATTTTTATCCAAAAGAAATGAATTATGAATCAAAATTATAATAGTAGACTTTTCAATTAAAAAGATTTCACTTTCAACCAAAAATGATGACTTTTCTGCCAAAAGATGAATTTTCCATACAAAAGGACCAATTTTCTGCCCAAAAGGACGAATGTTCAACAAAACAGTTAAATATTCGTTCAAAAGAGATGAATTCTGAACCAAAAATGGAAAAGAGGGGAATAGAAGAATAGGGGAAAGAATGTGAAGTTTGTGATTTAATAAACCACATTAAAAATTACGCGAAAGGAATCCATTCATGTTATTTCAGAATATAATTTTTGACGTTCCGCAAGAAAAGGGCCCATTTTGTCAATCGTAGTTTAACGAGATATTCGTGATTTTGTGACCCAGGATCTAAGATACAGATTTTGGCTGTTTTGATTGCAAATCATACTTTAATCTGTGCTCTATATGTGTTCTATATTTTTTTTTCTCCGGAATGATCGGAAGTGAGTAAATTTTATATTTGAAGACAAAATATATGAGACTTGAGCTTATAGCACTCTCCCACTTCAAATCAGCTTTTTGGAAAGTGGTTTTTTGAATTTATATGCGAAACATTTAGAGTGTCCCTAAACAATAACTTTATTATGCCAATTATTATTTATGAATTATAAAAATTTAGGTTACCTATGTAATTACTAGTTTAAATATCTAAGAAGGAAGTTTTCGTTCTCAAATATAAAATGAACTTTAGTATTTGAACGAACCATCGACACAAGCTTTCAATTTAAAAATGTTAAACATATAGTCTACAAGGAACATTCATTTCAAATTCCAGGCTAATTCCCGGGTTTGCCGGTCAGTGGCCACCCTGGACTATAATGGACTCATAATCGTAAAGTCCTCGCATGTAAACAGCTACTTTTTAAAATAAAATGAGGCTGATAAAACGCGTAAATCATGCCAGCATTACATGAAGTTCGTAATCTCTAACGTGCGCATATGCAACTTTACTCACCGCACCGGTGTGCTAAATAACTACACATATTTTAAACTGCGCATGCTTCGCTGCTCCTAAAATTTCTTTTTAATTTTTTATTTAATTTTATAATTTTGTTCAATCTTAAGTTTGGGACACAATATTTTGAAAATTTATTTTAAAAATCAATCTTGTCAATATACTTACCTACTATTTTTCAACTTTATTCCAGCACGTAGCTTAAAATGAACGTAAATTAAGATATTTAGTTTCGGCAACTAAGTACTTGAATAAAATAAAAAATTAATAGGTATATTGATAAGCTTGATTTTCAAAAGAAATTTTTTAATGGTGGCCTCAATCATACTTAAGAATGTAAAAACTATACATTTAAATTAAAAAAAAAAAGCTTTGAAGCGAACTTTAAAATCAACTTGTATGCAAATTATATTTCTCAAACCCGCGCAGAAATCGCCAAGTTTGTTCCTGGTTCCAGACTTGGGCCAGGATGGGCGCCCCCAGCCTAGATCTAGCTCGAATTTTGCAATGGCTCGAGCTTGGGCCCAGCTAGTACCAAAGTTCCAAAAATTGACGACAGATGGCGTAGTACTATTCTCTTTGTTTACTTATTACTTCCGAGTTTCGAGTGTGAATCTTTACAAAGTGGCTAATTTGTGGCTCATTGAAATTAAATTGATAAAAATGCCTAAAATAAAAAGCACTCTAAGAGTCCGGAGGCATCGAGCACTCGGCAGTATCCCATATTTACGCGGTGAAAGTGCAAGTAAGTACATAGATTAATTATAAATAATATTTTCACATTAAGATTAAATGTGACTTCTAACCTCAAATTAAGAGAACTTTTTCGTCGAATTATCAAGTGTAAATATGTTGTTGATGTATGTAATGATGTTTAAAACTTTAATTTACAAAACAAACATGGCGAACGTAAATTGAAAAATTATATTGTATATATGTTGTGGGCAAAGCCCGGAGTGCGGGCAAACCTAGGATTGACCGGTCGTTTCGCAGATTGCCCGAGCGGTGTCGGGCAATGTACGAAACACTGCTTCACTTCGGGCTTTGCCCGAGGCGTCCTTGGTCAATCTGCGGAGTGCCCCTGTCGCAATGGGCAATGTACGTAATGGCAAAACTATTTTTGATTTGTATGTATTTCACTCATCCTGATGCCGATTTAACTTTCTTAACAAGATTCGACCTGTTATAGATCTATTATAGTATATAACCCGGCAGAAAAATTACATGTAGTGAAAAAAATTGGGTATAATTTTCATTCATTTTATTCAAATAATGTTTAAAATTAATTAAATTTATATATAACAAGAAAAATAATTAATAAATTTCATGCGAACCCTTAAGCAGATTAAAAAAAAAAGGTTTGAAATATTATTCCAATATATGTAAACTTTATTATTCATATTTTCACTCTTATCTTACAATATTGATTCGTACATGCGTTTTTTCTTCTGCTTTAAGAAAGCAAGAAAGATTCTGCACAATTCCCTATTATTTTTAAATTTAATTATTATTATTATTATACC